>JAXCLQ010000005.1:6312620-6325967 GCA_035584115.1 Cedrela odorata | reverse complement strand
TCATGCTGCACCCGAGACCCTTATAGCCGAGGAGGTCATAATTATTACCCTAAGCTTGAGATCTTTTATCTAAACTTGAGAGGTCTCATACCTTACTATACCTGATATTCTTGTTATCCTTAGTTAAGTGTCCCATGGGCTCAAGCTAGACCTTAATAACTGTCATCCTTTACAATACTTCATTTTGGGCTTTATATTACCCATTTGGGTACCTAAGGTCTATTGGGCTTTACATGCGCCTTAAAACTCTTCCCAAACAATGAGTATACATTAAGCATTAATTTTCATCACTTTGGACTCCTAAACAAATTAGAGTATTTAAGAGGAAAAACATGTCTATTTAAGAAGTAGTTAGGATCATATTGCTTGAAAACCATTTGCTATAATATTTTTGGGTCAAAATCGTTAACTCTGCTTATTATGATTGAGTGTTAATTAGAATATCTCTCAACAAAATCCCTAAAGGTTTTGGAAAGATAGAAAACCCGACATTGGTTATTTCAAGATTTTTAGTTGTAAATGCTTTATTGTAAACACAAAAGATAATTCGAAAAATTTTGATTCAAACTTCGATGTTAGCGTTTTTCTTGGATATTTTAGTTATAACAAAACTTATAGAGTTTTTAACAAGAGAACTTTAGTGTTTGAGAAAGCTAACACATTCTTTACAAAGAATGTTATTGGTCATGATGATGTAGATGTGGAAAAACAGGTAAAAGACATACAACTTAATGAGTCAACCAAATAGAAGCAAGATGAATTCTCTTAAGCAAAATATAAGGAAGAAGGAGTAGAATTAGAAGAAAAAAAAACAAATAGAGCAAACTACTAATAATGCAGATTTGCACAAGGAAAAAGTTTTTGTAGGATGCCTATGAGATATAGATTTGCATAAATAGTGATGCAAATTCACTAGTATAGATCCTTATAGATGATTGCTTAGTTCCAAAAGCTTTATGCTTAACACATTCTTATAGAATGACTATGTGGTGTAGATCCATTTACAATGGTGCAAATTCTTATAGAAAGCTATGAAAAAAATCAAATGTCTTATAAGTTATGCAAAAGAAATGGAATGCCCAAATGAACTTAGGCATATAGATGCCTTTAGCGAAGGGAAAACTATATGTTTTGGTGCAATAACTAATTAATGTAGCCCAATAGAATCTACATATCATATTTATGTGATGCAAATCTATGGTAAAACATAGTGCATATCTCGTAGATGCTTGGCACATATATGCCTAAAAGTCGATGCAATACCAAATTCTCTATAAACAAATCAAATTCCATGAAATGTCTATGTAAACCTAGATGCATAAATGCCCAAGCCTAGGTGCCTTATGGTCATAACTTTTATAAAATCAATAAAACTACTCGAATCAGATCCTACTTGCTACTAGATACCCTTATGAGTGATTTAGTCTTCTTTATAAGGATGCCTATAACAAGTTTATGTAATGAATGCCTCCTAAAGATACCCTATGAGTAATGGTGCATATCCAATTGGCACATAACCTAATTAGTGTATATCCACATAGGATGCTTGTATGGTAAACAATCTTGGTAGAAACACTATTGGCAAAGTTATGCATTCCAATTACCTTATGAACCAGGTCTATGGGATACTTATATCAGCCTAAGAATATATAAGTTCGAACAATAGTTTGAACGCCAATGCTGCAAAAAATCAATGGATACCTAAAGTTTAAAGTATAAACGTCCTAAGCGTCGTTCCTTGAGAATACCAAAACAATTTTGGTGAATATGAATATCGGGGCAATATTACTCAAGGCACAAAGAAGAGCATAGAAAGTTCTTAAGGAACCAAAAACCAATATAGAAAGTTCTCTAAGTCAATGTGGTGCTTCTGCATGGATCATAAACCACATAAGCATCCTATGTGGTTTTGCATCAATTTAGTTGTGTTTTAATGGTTAAATGACAATTATACCTTAAAAGTTTGAGGTAAGTGACATTTTTCCTCCAAAACTTAGAAAACTTGACATACGTACCTCTATCCATTAGATTTCTCCATTAAAAAGTTGGTTTGAATGCGTTTGACTTGTATATTAACTAATGTACCCTATAATAACGGAGACCTATATATATTTACTTGTATTCTCTAATTATATATGAATGTTTTCTTATTAATATTTTTACATAAATAACTAATCATATTAAAAAAAGAGAAATAACATTCATATATAATTAGAGAAATCAAAAATAACAATAAGATCCCCATTATTAAAGGTTACATTAGTCATTATGCAAGTCAAACCCAGTGAAATCATCTTTTAAATAGAAAAATATGACGGGTGTAGGTACAAATGTTAGTTATCTTAAACTTTACAGGTGTCTGTCATGTATTAGTGTCCAATTGGATATGCACCATCACTTATAGGGCGTCTCCTAGTGGCATCCATTACCTAAACTTGTTATGGGCATCTTTATAAGGAGGTTCAATTCATTTATAAGGCCATCTAGTACTACGCAATATTTGATATGTTTAGTTTATGTCCATCTTATGAGAGTTCTTTTATAAGAAATCCAATATTTGGCATCCATTCATTTAGTTTTATATGGGCATTCCATGGAATCTGATTCGTTTATGGAGCATTTGATCTTTTATGTGCATGTGAGTCAATTTTCACTAGATATGTATAAACTATAAACCATGCCTTGCCATTGATCTACGTTAATTAGGTATATTATGAGGATTCTTCACCAATCAAATTTTATACCAACATTTATATTATAGTTTTTCCTTCGTCAAAGGCATCTACCAAGTAAAGACATATGTAAATACATACAACAAACTACAACATGAACCATTCATTCATTTGTCAAACATGTGGTGGGCAAATATAACATATATCATATATATACATAAAATAACCATAGAATTATTGTATTACCTTGTATGTTGAACTAGGTGATGAAAAAAACCTTAAAATCAAAAAATCTCTACAATCTACACCACCAAATGGAGAAAATCAATGGGTCGTAATAGGAGAAAAAGAGCTAGATTTTTCTACAATTTTTTTTTCTCTTAATCTTATTTAGTAAAGTAAGCCTTCTTTTTATACTTAACATTTATCCATAAGTTATAAAATTACCCTTAATCATAATTAATGAATAAATATGTACTATGGACAAAATGGTAATTATCCAAAGTTTCCTTAACTATTAAGTAAATATAATTAAGTATAACATCAAGGGCTTAATTGTAATTATCTAATAATTACACAATTACATTTAAATCCTTTGATAATCCATATTATAGGTCATGTAATTTACATTAAATTACACAATAATGCAAAGTTAAGAAAATTCTTTAAACACTTTAAAGTATATAAATATATATAATACTTATATATATTTATTTCGACCAATATATTATCTTGAAGGTGCTAGCCTTCTTATTCATAATATTTTCTCTCTCCCGGATATTTCTCACCGCCTTTGGTTATTAGTGTGACCATGTAGGTTTACAGTGAAATAGTTGTGAACTTATTTATAACTTTTTCGAGTTTTAAACTATTCAAAAGTTCAATAATTATAGTTAACATCTAGTAATGTGTCATAACCCCTATACCACAATGAAGTCGTACTTCAGCAAACCCCATCCCAATTATACTTACCGTGTGGGTAAAATCCTTCCATTGACCAATCATAATCAATTCAGGGCTCATGCTATGTCAAAATCCTGAACTGACAAAAATACGAACTATTAATCGATACGTGCTGAACTCGTTACCTTGAACTCCTTCGTGTGACATTTAATCCATTCTAATCAAAGATTTAGTTTTCAGTCTTTTATCAATGTTCGTTCAGGAATTGGAGTTTAGATCAAGTCAGCGGAAACTCTGATCCTATGTATATCAAGCCAACGGATCTTATCTTAACCATCATTCGTTTTCATATGTAAAAGACGCATGACCAAACTAGTTTTAACATACAAGACATGATTAACCTCATACTTATATACCATATGAACCATGTGCATTTACATTGAATTCAACTATAATGTTTCAGGTCAAAGAATTACATCGCATACTAGTATAATTATATGATAAATTATTGATTACCTGCATTACCATATGATTTATCATTGTGTGGTCATGTTCAAAAAATTAGTTCTCTAACTATTTAACCCATACTAATGTTCTAATAACATGACTTTCACGTTACTCGTACTAATTTCATCTCATGATATTCATCAAAGACATTCAGTATACCGACTACGCAATATCGTTGCCCTTTTCAATATCACTTATGTAAGGAACAACTTTAATAATATCATTTAATAATTAAATGAATTTTTTGAACAATTCACAAATATACTTTATTTATATGCATGACTAAATAAAGGAAACAACTTATATTTGTAAATAAAGAACTCTTTTTTTCATTAATAAATAATTTACATATATAAGACAAAATATCCCTGAAGCCAACAACATGAATGACTTCTAGGGCATATCTTAATAATCTATGTGCTTGGGATCACATGGGAATCTAATGTTTTACATGCTTCTATAAGGATTTTCACTATTGCGTATATATAGATCTTCACCAAATAAGGATCCTATGTGAATGTGTTAACCATGCAACAACTTGAACTACACAAGCATCTATAAGAACCTTCACCATTGTAGATCTGTGTCACTTCTTATGTATACACCTTATAGGCATCCCATATAAACTTTAATTGGTTAAGGTTAGGTTTAGTGGGGTATTAGTGCATACAACACAGACACTTAGGATTAGAAATTATTAATTGCTTTATACTCTAGCAATGAAAGGCTTACATGGCATTTATTAATGGCCTAAATTTGCTTGCTACACTTATTCTCCTAACTTCTAGGTTTTCCATGAAGTTCCGTTTGATAGGGTATAAAAGATATATAGATTCATCTAGATATAGAAGAAAATGTTCTTTATTGATTCAAATGTTGTGCTTGTGTGATAAGAACGGAGAAAAAGGAAAAATCGAAGGTTTCGCATTATACTTTTGATTGAAAAAAAAATGTTATGCTAAAGTAAGGCCAAAACTATAGAATTCACGTATAGTGTTACTGCAATTACTTGTTTTCTTACGTGCGAGTTCTTTTATGACAGAGATATCTTCTTCTACAGAACTACAACATCTCTTATATGTACTTTCATAGCTTCTCCCATCATTGCACCTTCTTAATGTCACATTTTCAAGAAATTGTAGTTTCTCTTTTAAGTAGTCACACATTTTATAATTTAAGTTTTGCAAAAGACGCAAAAGTTATTTCTTTTTTCGAGAGGAATTATGATGAAATAAGATTGTATTTTCCATATTTTACTCAGACTCGTAATTTAAAAAGCAATTGTAAAACACTTTCCTAATAGGTTTAGGTTATGAGAGATTCCTAGTTAGTATAAATAGGAGTTAAAACCCTAAAATTAAGGAGGGAGGTGATTGGAGGCAAAGAGAGAAATGAAGCAACAACCCTTTTGCCTAATGTAACTTGGTTTTATCTTGTTTCTTGTTCTTTTTATAATGTCTTTCTAGTTTCTAGTACATAGGTTAATGATGAAACCATTTTAAGCGAATATTTTATACTATAAAATATTAATTCTCATTATCTTTTGTACTAAGCTTTTAAAGTTCTTGCTTTATTAAGTTAATTAAATTTTTGTCTTTTTACCATTAACATCATGTATTTTTTATAGTTAAGTATTTATTTAATTCAATTGATACATGGTTTGTTAATGTTTAAAAGTAATTTTCTTTGATGCATAAGAATAACTTTGATTTTATATTTTTCATGGGATTAAAAGTGTATAATGCTTAGGAATTACACTCATTTAGAAAAGAATAAATTACTTAAGGTATATATAATTTAGGCCTTAACAAAAAAATCTTGAGAATCTAGTGGATTGATTTCTTAACTATCATTCTATTTGGGAATAATATTCATGATAAACTTATAAATTAAACATCGGTGGGTTTTAATACCTTAGTAATTATTATTTAGTTGAATTCTATCTTTTATTATTTTTATTATTATTTTTCTCTACTTTTGTTATTTCTGCACTATGACTTCTGTTTTATTTATCTTTTCATTACAATTTTAATTATTACGAACTACGTTAGGATTATATTAATTTTGTATTCAATTTAAACTTTCAAATTTATTAGCAATCCTCATTGGTTTGACCACATTATCACTAATCTATACTCCAATATATTCATAGGCACGTTGTTAGCGACTATATTAATGTTCCCTCATTTAGGATCCCTAGGGAAAGGGATCGAGTTAGCCTTTGCAAATAGCTTGATGCACTATACCTTTGCAAATAGCTTGATGCACTATCTTCTTTTAACCCTTTAAGCAAAATGCGATAAAAGGAAGAAAAATCCATAAACCAACCACATCATCTCTACCTTGTAAGAACTACGAGATGACCCTAAAGACACCTTCGGAATCTAGAGGTCGCAGACCAACTATAGATACTCAATAAGTGCAATGCATTAGTTATCCATTATAAGGTTGGGCAATAAGGGTTAGAGAAAGGCAATTAATCATTCTTAAAACTTACAATCAAAGAAGAAGCAATGACTCATTGTTAAAAGCAACATTCTTAAAACCAAATAATAGGGCGAAAAATGAGAGAAAGCTCTATATTCCTAGTTCTCCTCAATGAATCAGCAAGGATCACCTTGCTAGGCTAAATACTTATGAGTGACCTATAGTGAAGTAGTATTGTGAACGAAAGGTGAAAAAAAGACTTATAAAATCCCACATCGCTTGGGAGAGTTAATGGATGTGTCTTATAAGTATTCTGTGTCTTCTTAACTTATATAAGGCCTTTTGAGCCATAGGCTTAAAATTCTTGGTACTAGAAACAAAACCATGAGAGGCTAAGGATGGGCCCGTTGTGCCACCCTGTGTTGTGCCAAAGTGAATTATATCATGTTAGTTAGGCCGAGTCATCATAAATGGTATCAGAGTCAGCTCGTCTAACCAAAAATGTACCAATGAGGACATTGGGCCCCAATAAGGGTGGATTGTAAAATCCTACATCATTTGGGCAGAGCCTAAGGATGTGCCTTATAAGGGATCTGCCCTCCTTAACTAGTATAAGGCCTTTTGGATTAAGGGAATGAAATCCTTATTGCTAGGAACAAAACCATTAAGAGCAAGGGTCAGGCTCGTTGTGCCACCCTCTGTTGTGCCAAAGTAGATAATATCATACTAGTTGGGTTGGGTCATCACAACACTCATCTACGAGTGAACCCTACTCAATAAGTGCAATGCATTAGTTGTCCATTATAAGGTTGGACAATAAGGGAGAAAGGCAATTAGTCATTCTTAAAACTTACAATCAGAAAAGAAGCAATGACTCATTATTAAAAGCAACATTTTTAAAACCAAATAGTATGGCGAAAAATGAGGGAAAGCTCTATATTCCTAGTTCTCCTCAGTGAATCAACAAGGATAGCCATGCTAGGCTAAATACTCATGAGTGACCTATAGTGAAGTAGTATTGTGAAGGAAAGGTGGAAAAGAGACTTACAAAATCCTACATCGCTTGAAAGAGTTAATGGATGTGTCTTATAAGTATTCTGTGCCTTCTTAACTTGTATAAGGCCTTTTGGGCTATAGGCTTGAAATTCTTGGTACTAGAAACAAAACCATAAGAGGCTAACGACAGGCCCGTTGTGCTACCCTGTGTTGTGCCAAAGTGAATTATATCATGTTAGTTAAGCCGAGTTATCACAAATGGTATCAAAGTCAGCTCGTCTAACCAAAAATGAACCAATAAGGACATTGGGCCCCAATAAGGGTGGATTGTAAAATCCTACATCATTTAGGTAGAGCCTAGGGATGTGCCTTATAAAGGTTTTACCCTCCTTAAATAGTATAAGGTCTTTTGGGTCAAGGGTTTGAAATCCTTATTGCTAGGAACAAAACCATTAAGGTCAAAGGTCAAGCCTGTTGTCCCACCTTCTGTTGTGCCAAAGCAAATAATATCGTACTAGTTGAGCTGAGTTATCACAACATCCATCTACGAGTGAAATAAAGCATGTGTTACATTTTCCTTATCTTTTAAACATCTCGAATATCTTAGCATTTCCACTACTTTTGTATACATCAGATTATTGGCATTTGGAATACATGTAAAATGAATTTATGACATGAGTTTTAACATTTTATGCAAAAAGTGAGAATAATAAAGACTTAAGAAATGTGATAAGGCCTTAATATATATATATATATATATATAATTCTAAAAAATCTTATCATCTCTAGGTACTCGTAGGAAAAGAATGTTTAGGATTTGTTCTTCATCATCCTCCAAGATACTTCACATGCATTGAAACCATTTTTAAATAAAAAAAAAAGTTCCTTTTATAACTATAACATGATCTAAATGAATATTTGGACTGAAGAACATAGATGATTTAAGTAACTGAAAATTTGACCAGACACTATGCATAATAATCGAATATGGCTTTAAGCTTGTTGCGATTATACTTTAAAGCATTCAAGAAGACTAAGTTGTCATCAGCAAATAAGAGACGAGATATGCTTATTTCATTGCTCAATTTCACACCTTAAATCAACTCTCTTTTTTACTTCAATCAGTAATGAGAAAAAATCTTTTACACAAATGATACATATATATTATGATAATAAACAACCCTATTTAATTTCTTTCTGTGAGTAGATATAGATGTTGTGACACCATTGATTAAAACCGAAAAAGATTGAGTAAAAATGTAGTTCATAAGCAAGCACTCATCGATTAGAGAAGCTTAATTTTTGAATCGTATGTTTAAAAAAACTTCACTTAAGGTTATTTTAGTCCTTACTGATATTTAACTTTAAAGCTACAAGCCCTTTTTTTTTCCTTTTTCTAAACCTAATCTTATGTAAACATTCATATCATATTGTCATGATGTTCTTAATAAGTCTAATTCGATGAGTTCATATGGTTAAGGATTCCTTAAGCCTATTTGGAATTATTTTTGCTATGATTCTTCTATACACCACATTACATAAACTAATGGGTTGTTATTTAATAACCTTAGTTGAATTGTTGAGTTTAGGGATTAAAGCAATATTAATGTGGTTCAATTTTGAAATATCACTTGGCTCTCATTCAGTATATGTAAGCATGTCTTTAGTACCTTTTCACTAATTGAATTCAAATGCTTTTGGGAGAAAGCAACAAGAAACCCATCTAGCATAGGAGCTTTTATATGGCTCATTTGTGCCAATGTTGTACACACTTCTTCTCTGGAGAAAGGCAAATCAGGTTCTTCATTCATCTTTTTAAGACACATTTGATTATTCCACTTAATGCTTTCTTTTGATGATTAAAAGAGAAAATTGTCATGGTAAATAAATTAGTAAAGTAGTTGCAAACAACATTTTTTTATCCCTTGTTGTTCTTCCACCTACTCACTGTTTTCATCAAACATATCTCTAATTATATTTTTGCTTCTTCTTATTAATTCTCTTGCATGAAAATTTTGGCGTTTCAATCTCCTTATTTTAGCCATGTGACTATAGATCTTTAGCACAAGTATATTTCTTTGTTCTATAAGATATTATCAATCAATTTTTCTAATTTTTTTAATAACTACTCCTTAGAAAATTGCTAACAACTCTGTTTGTAATTTCTTAATTGCCCAATTAGTTCATTCAACTTCTTTTTCTTCCCCCCAAATACCTTTATGCTTTATTTCTATAATTTTCTCTTGATTCAACCAATTTCATCGTCAGTTTATGCTTTGTTTCTATAATTTTCTCTTGATTTAACTAATTTCATTGTCAAATGCTGAATTGGATTGTCATTGCTCTCATTGTTATTCCTAGCCTAACTCTATTTTATGTTCTCATTTGCACTATGTATGCGAACTCCACATATCTTTGTAATGCAATATTTAATCTAACTTTTTTGCATCCTATTCATGTCATAATTCTTTTTACCCTTTATCTTTATAGAGAAATGGTCTAAATCCCAAGAATCCAAATGTGTAACCTTTCCTCCTCTAATGATATTTCTCCATCTCATATTACAAAGAAATTCATTCTGAACAAATTAATCAATTTTGATGCCTTAGTAATTTTTGTTATTGAATTTTAATCTTTGGATTCTGATCTGTTATTACTTTTAATATTGTCTATCACCACTCATTTTTACAACTTCTATTCAATTTATTATTTTCATTGAAACATTCAATTACTACAAACTAGGTTAGAATTAAATTAATTTACTGTTCAATTTACTTTTCCAATTTATTAGCAATCAATGTAGGTTTGATCTCATTACCGCTTATCTATATTCCAATAAATTCATGTAGTTAAGAGTATTGCAACGGAAAGTAAGTTGAATTTAGGTTAATTTATTTCTTTTACTAGTTATAGTTTAAATCTTTTCATTTGTTAGAAAAAAAATCTTTAAGGTTATTTTTCACCTGTTACAACCTACCGTTTATCTTGAATTGTGTTGCTACAAACTACAGCAACACACTTTGAACTTAAGTCGACTATAATTTAGCTTTTACCATCTTTCCATAGGTTAGAGAGAAAGGACTCATTCATGCATATCAACGAATTTATTGAAAATTTTGCGTTTAAAATTTTTTCGATGAATCAATACAACTTCACATGTTCCCATTCTCATTAAAGGAGAAGGCAAACGCCTAGTTGAATTCACTATTAGTTGGATCTAGTACTAGTTAGGATCAACTAAGTAAAAGGTTTTTAACTAAAATTTTTCTTGTGTAAAAAAAATGCCTTTAAGAGAGAAATCACATATTTTTTTATCAAAAAGAGGGTAAGTAGTTTTATGAGTCTTATGAATGGTATAAAGATTTAATCAAGTATCCTCGCCATGGTTTTGAAATTTAGAGGTTAGCTTAATACTTTTATATTGGTCTTTTTTCAAACTGTCATATGGTAGAATATATGAATGGGAAAATTTCTTAAATTTGCAAGAGAAAGATGCTTGAGACTTCTTTGAATTATTATCTGAAAATTCTCAACAATGAGATTTTTCAAGACCAAGAGAGAAGTTAGAACCAAGGGTTTAAAAGGGGAGTGTATGAAGTTAGAGATGATGTTGATATTAAAGTGACTCTAGCTACCCTTTCAAGGAAAGTAAAAGCTTTAGCAATAAACCAAACTATAAGTGGTCCCATTAGTATAGCAAGTGCATATGTTCTCTTTGTGGTTAATCTTCTCACATGGCATAAAGATGTCCTTCATTATCAACCTACCAAGAGGCCTGTTTTGTACAAGTAACTGCACTGCACTCATATCAAAAATAGTCTAGTAGAATATCACACACTTACAATTCTGACTGGAGGAATCATCCTAACATTTCTTGAAAACAGAATCAACCTCTAACTAGCTAAGGAGGGCAACAATTTTCTTCTCCTAATCCCATGTATTCTTCAAAGTCACATCATGTGTCTCAATTTGCTCCACCACATTAAAAGAAATATTCTTTAGGAGAAACACCTCTACAATTCAGGCAGTGAACCAAACATGTTCTTTAGTCGAACTCACAAGCTATGTTAAAGTTTGAAACACAATTGTGTCAATTACCGACTACTATAGCAAAAAGGGAAGAAGGAAAACTTCCTAGTTAGTTAGTTCATAATTGTGTCCATAAGGCCCTTTGTTGGAGATGATGCTCAAGCACCAATATCTATTATATGAATTGTTGATTATGTATACAAATTTATACATTTTCGATATCATTCTTTTGTAGTTATATGGTATAAAGTTTGTCTTTTATATTACTTATTGATAATTTAAATTTGTTCAAATTAATAAATGTAATTGATAAAAAGTCGAAAATATTTATTATAGTGAACATGGTAATAAAGATTGTTGATTATTTATACAAGTTTATACATTTTTAGATATACTCTATTAAAATTCAAACAATTTATCTTAAAAAACATGTGTAGGTTTAAATATTTTTTTCTTAAAAAATATTATTAATTAAGGTACAATTTATTTTTTTGAATGAAATTTTAAGTGCTTGATTTTTTATTTTTATTGTCTAAAGGAATACAATTTAGTTTTAATTATTCATATATTTTAGAAGTGTTTATTTTTTTAACTTAATATAGGTAATTACGTATGAATAAAATAAATTAAAATTTTAAGTTTATCTAATTGTAACTTTAAAAACAGCTTATAAATTTTAATTATTTATTAATTTACAAAGTTCATCTAATTATTTATAAGAATATGACATGTCAAAAAACTAATTTTTAGAGATTTTATATACATACATGATGAATCAAAAACAAACATGTTATTGAGAATCATTTAGATTTATATATTCATATTTACTCATATATTGGATTCATTCAAATTTCAAGTAAAAAAATAAACACCACTTTATTATCAAATCTAAATAAACTTGAAAGAATGAATCTGAATAATATATATATATATATATATATATTGTGGGATAGAATTGAGAGTTTCTTAAGTTTACATAATTTTTTATACTAGTTTTTCAACCATTAAATAAATGCACTCTCAATTGTTGAGATCAAATCTAACATATATAATTAATACATCATAATTAATGTAAATGTGAAATGCACTCTCTACCATTCAATTGGGATTAATCCAATGATATATAAATAGTATAATATTTGTATCCTTATAAATATTAAATGTTAAATAAAAAATAAAACAACTTCAAATATATATATATATAATAATAATTTTCACCCGAGCACATAAATGAAAATTATGTTAATGTGAGTTAGTAACTGCAATGCTAGAGGTTTAAACTCTTTATACAAACTATGAGATATAAATCAATGTGGCACTATAATATAATGTTTACATGGTCTACATTATTTATTCTCATTAAGTTCATTAATTTGTATTTTTATTCAATCAATAGTACCATGTCATGTCAATTTTATATAATAGAAGTTGTATCTCTTACAATATTCTAATGTGTATTTTGTTATAGTTTATAATGTTATGAAAAATGTGTGTATTTATATAAATATATATGTGTATGTATCATTAATTTATAAGACAACCTAGATAAATTTAAATTACAATAAAATTAATTGTTAAAATTAATTATCATTCTACTTTAGCATAAAAAAATTAAAGATTATATATAAATACACAAAAATTTAGAGTGTTAGAGAGTCCACTGAAAAAAAATGAGTATGAATTAAAATAATAATAATAATAATAAGTGATAGGTTTTATACAAGAAATGAAGTAAAGATATTAATTAATAAAGATATTTTTGAGAAGAAATTTAATAAATTTACTTAGATTTTTTACATTCAATACAATATTT
>JAXCLQ010000005.1:6300665-6312520 GCA_035584115.1 Cedrela odorata | reverse complement strand
TTGGGGTAGCCAAGACTTTAGACATTCTCAAAAAATATTTATTTTGGCAAAATATGAAGAAAAATGTAGAAAAAAATTTGTTTTAGGTGTATTATGCATAAGAGAGCCAAGTTTAAGGTTAAACTTTATGGTCTGTATATGTCTTTACCTATACCTAATGAACTTTGGGTTTATGTTTCTGTGGATTTTGTGTTAGGTTTGCCTACGACTAGGAAGAGCAGGGATTCTATTTTCATGGTTGTAGATAGGTTTAGCAAAATAGCATATTTTATCTCGTGTCACAAGACTGATGATGCCATGAATGTTATTGACTTGTTCTTTGGGGAGGTAATGCGTTTTCCTAGGAGCATAATTAGTGATCGAGGTATTAAGTTTCTTAACTTCTTTTGGCATGTCTTATGGGGTAGATTAGGTATTAAATTGTTATTTTTTACCACTTGTCACCTACAGACTGATGGTCAAATTGAAGTAGTTAATAGAACTTTGACTACATTATTGCATGTTGTCATTAAAAAGAATTTAAAAACTTGGGAAGGTTGTTTGTCATTTGTTAAGTTTGCATATAATAGGTGTGCACACTCATCTACTGGGTTTTCTCCATTTAAGTTTGTGTATGGTTTTAATTCACTATCACCTTTAAATTTGCTTTTTTTACCTATTAATGAGTGTTCTAGTTTAGATGAGAAGAGAAAGGCCGAAATGACTAAGAAAATGCATGAGCAAGCTAACCAGCACATTGAGAAGTGAAACACACAGGTTGCCACCCAAGCCAATAGAGGGCGTAAGTATGTTACATTTGAATAAGGAGATTGAGTGTGGGTGTATATGCATAAGTAAAGGTTTTCTACTCAGAGGAAGTCTAAGCTTGATGTTAGAGAAGATGGACTGTTCTAAGTGATTGCGAAAGTAAATGACAATGCCTACAAAATTGACTTACCAAGTTAGTACAATGTGAGTGTTACTTTTAATGTTACGGATCTTTCTCCTTTTGATATAAATTCTGATTCGAGGATGAATCCTTTTGACGAGGGAGGGAATGATGATGGATCAAGCCCATGGCCAAACCCACCATTGGATGCTCGTGATCAAGTTGTTTATGATTCTTTGATTTTCCTCAAGGCTTGATAACTAGATCAAAAGTTAAGGAGATCAAAGAGGCATTGAATAGAGTTGTTAAGAACATAATGGCACAAGAGGCTTAATCCATTACTTTTCTTGCACAATTAGGCTCAGTTTAAGATTATTGATAGTATAATCTTATTCAAGCTTCAAAGAAGGAGAGTCCAAGCCCTTGATAGGCCCTATTGCACATGGGCCAAATTCATCACTATGCCTTGACCTAATTACTCTTGTTCTAGTTTAGGGTTATTTTTGTCATTTTCTATTCATGAGCTTTTGGGCCTGAATTATATTTGACTTGTAATACTTTCTAAGACCTTGTTATGGGCCAAATTTCAAGCCCAAACTATATCATTAGGTTTTTCAAATTAGGGTTCTAACTTTTAGGAATGTGATGTATTTAAGGGTGTTATAACTCTTAGAGAGGACCAAGTTCAAGGCTAAGAAGGAAAAGTGGGCTTGGGAAGATAGAAAAGCTTTAAGTCAGGGTAGTCACTGAGGAGTCTTCCCAGGCAAATTATAACAAGAGAATGAGCGCCCTTGAATTTGACCTGAATAAGTCAAGGGGGGAATGCCAGAGACTTAGCCGAGAATCTGAGTAGAAGTGTCGGGAGCTGGAACAACACTTGGAAGCTGAGAAGAAGATATCCATGCTCCTAGCCACCAAGCTTGAAAGGGTCGAAGAGGTGGTCTAAGCCATTGTTCGTAAGCGAGTCATTGAAGGAACTAACTTGACGTATAAGATGTTCCAAGGTTGATATCAAGATCTGGACTTGACCTAGCTATATGAAGCCATGGGACTTGCGCCTCTACCCTCTGGTGAGCATTCTTTGGATAAAAACTCTTTGGCTGACATCCTTCCTGAAAGGTTCGCTCACCCTAATCTCAAGGTTCTCTCTGCCTCTCCTATTGACTTAGAGGAAGTTCCTCTTACTGAGCTAACTAGTGCTCTTTCTGTCGAGTAGATTGGTGCTCCAGATTCGACCAAATGAACAATAGACTTAGCTTTTTCTTCTTCTTATTCCTTTTCTTTTTTAGGAAGAAATGTAATAAACCTTGGATAGTCATGAATATAATACTTTTGGTTTATAAGAATCTTTATGTTGTTTTAATTCCTTTCCACTCTTAATACTCGGAACTTAGTTTAATTTACATAATTTAATTGTTGTTAAAACTGAGAATGCTTTAAAGAGAAATTTGACCTAAACTGAGCTAAATTGATAGCACAAAATTTGTGTATTTAAACTAATTTTCACATCTTAGAGAAGATATCTTTAAGTAGGAATCATATTGGTTGTTGGTACGACTTAGCTTTAAGGTTTTAATAGACCTCGGATAATATTGCCTTGACTTGAATTCATTGACTATAATCATTTGGGAACCATTCACCCCTTTGCATCTTGATTTTACCCTTAGAATTTGTTTGGGCTTTGGATATTATTACCCCCAAGTGTAGAGTGTACATAGTTGTCTGAGAACTATTTCGCCCATAATAAATTTTAAGGTCATGCTCATAGTTTATCTGTGTTATGGATGATATTACCTTAGTATGTTGATATGATATGATCCACTGAGAACCACTTATTTCTTATTTTCTTTTTAACTTGGCTCTAGATCTAATTAGAGTATGTGGGTAATATTACCTCAGTGTGGAAGTTTAAATAGTGTCAGTCAGAAATCATTATGCTTTTGTATGTCTTGAAGTCGTACTTAAGGTTTATTCGATCTGTAGATAATATTGTCCTAAGGTAAAATTAGAACTTAATCATTCAGGAACCATTTCGTTCTTGTACGTCTCGAAGTCAGCTCTAAAACTTATTTAAATTATGGACAATATTACCCTGCGTTGATTAAGAAGTTTAACCATTAGGTAACCCCTGCACTCTTTTACGTCCTGAGACTGAACTCAAAGCTTATTCAAGTTGTAGATAAGAATTGATCATCTAGGAACCATTTCACTCTTGTATGTCTTAAGGTCGTGCCCAGAGCTTATTTGAGCTATGGATAATATTACCCTAAGATGATTTGAGAAATTAACCATTTGAGAACTACTGCTCTCTTATAAGTTATGAGACCGTGCTTAGGGCTTATTCTAACTATAGATAATATTGTCCCGAGATGGATGTAAGACTTAGTCTTCTAGGAACCATTCATTTTTTATATGTCCTAAAGTCAGCCTTTGGACTTATTTGAACTATGGATAATATTACCTTGAGATGACTGTAGAATTTAGCCATCTGGAAACCATTCTTGTTTTTGTACATCCTGAGGTTGTGCTCAGGGCTTAATCGAGTTGTAGATCATATTACTCCAGATTCTTTGATTTCTTTCATCAGTGTATCCTTGTTACCAAGAATCTTTTATTGGTGAAAAACAACATATTTATTTATTTCTTGAGCAAAAGATTTTCAAATCTCTCATCATTTCTCAAGGGTAATACAACTTCAATCATTCGACATCCATGGTTTCTTGACCTTATTTCCATTTGGAGATTCTAGCTTGTAAACTCTTGGCCTTAAAACCTGGGTGATCTTATATGGCCATTCCCAATTAACCCTGAGAACATCTTCTCCCAGTACTTTGGTGTTGAAGGTAACTTGTCTCAAGAACCAGTCTCCAACTTGAAACATGTAGTGTCGAACTTGCTTGTTATAATACTTGGCTACTCTTTGTTGGTAGGCTGATGCCCTTATCATCACTTGATCCCTTTTTCCTTCAAGCATATTCCAGTTATTACTTGCTTGATTGTAGCTGCCGATTCGAAAGTTGGTATATCGACTTTGATGTGGATTATTGCCTCACATCTAAAGGTTAGACTGTATAAGGTCTTACTAGTGTCTACCTTTGAAGTGATCTTGTAGGTCTAAAGGACTTTGGGAAGCTTATCAATCCAAGCACCCTTGTGCTCTTTGAGCTTTTTTTTTAGCGCTTTTTTAATTACTTTATTTGCAGTTTCCACCTGTTCATTAGCCTTTTTGTGGGCTAGCGTTACAAATCTAAGGTTGATTGTAAAATTCACACAGAATTCTTTAAAATTTGAGTTATCAAATTACTTTCTGTTGTCTGTGATCAACAGTTAGGGTATTCTGAACTGATAAATAATGTTTTGCTTGACAAATGTTGTAACTTTCTTCTCGATGATGAAGGCTAACGGCTCAACTTCTATCCACTTGGTAAAGTAATCAATAACAATTATGAGATATTTTGTGTTGGCTTAAGCGAGGGGCATAGGGCCGATGAGATTCAATCCCCATTGGGAAAATGGTCAACGGCTCATTAGAGAAGTCAGCCTTTTAGGGGGCTGTCTTGAAATATTGTCATATACCTAACATTTATGACAAGTTTTCACCACCAGAACTGTGCCTTGTGAAAGTGTTGGCCAGTAATATTCTTGCTTTAGGATTTTATGTGTCATGGAACGAGTTCCTCCATGTCTGCCACACACTCCACGATGGATTTCATTTAGGACCCTTACCACCTCTAGAAATAAGAAGCCTCATTTATATAATTCTCTATAAATAACGATATACCTTGTTGACCTGTTTTTGACCCTTCTTGCTTCATTCTAATTGTCTGGGAGTTTTCCTTCCTAGATATAAGATTTTATCACTTCTATCCAGCTATAATGAGAGTCGATCTATGCTACGAAGGGTCAGTCATTATTGTCATCTGTGTTTTTTTATTCTAGGACTTCAATTAAAACTGAGGCTAGAGTACTCCCTTTAAAGTTAGAGGCTAATTTTGCCAGAATGTCTACCCCATCGATAAAGAGGCTCAAATCTGGTCAGCCGTGTTTGACGGGTGGATTCTCTTGTTCCTAATCTGGGAGATTTCCAAAGATATAACGGACAAAGAGGTGCTTGGATCGACATTTTTACCATAAAGTCTATTAGAGCTTGTCTTTTTATTGCTTTCTTAGGCTTGTAAGTGATGTCAAATTCGCTAAGTTCAATCGCCCATTTCATTAATTGACCCGATAAGTTAGGTCAGTGAAGAATTTACCTCAAGGGCTGATTTGTCAACATCACCACTTGATGAGCTTGGAAATATGGTCGCAATTTTCTTGCTGCTACAACCAGTGCTAATGTGAGTTTTTTAGGTGGAGTATATCTTATTTTAGCATCTAAAAGTGCTTTACTTGTATAATAGATGGGATAGTGGACTTTCTCTATATCTTTTTTTGCCAAAATAGAGCCCACATAATGATTATTCATTGCCAGGTAAAGGTAGGTATATCTTCAATTTCTAAGCTTGTTAGATTTGGAGAAGATGTTAAATATTTCTTCAGCTCTTGGAAGCTATTCTTACATTCTTTAGTCTATTCAAATCTTTTTCTTTTCTCATAATCTTAAAGAAAAGAAAACATCTGTCATTTGCTTTGAACAGGAACCTATTCAGTACTATCAATCGCTCTGTTAAGCTTTGCAATTCCCCAAGAGTCATAGGGGATTTGAAATCCAATATTGCTTTGACCTTTTAAAGGTTAGCTTCGATGCCACGCTCACTGACTACATATCCTAGAAACTTTATTGCTTAGACTCTAAATGCACACTTTTCAGGATTTAGCTTCATATTGTACTTTCTTAAATAAGAGAAAGTTTCTTCCAAATGTTTTGGATGATTTCTAGCCTTCAATGATTTAGTAATCATGTCGTTTATGTAAACCTCTGTGGTTTTCCAAATCAATGGTCTAAAATCCCGATTTACTAACCTTAAGAAAGTAGCTCCTGCATTCTTTAGTCCAAAAGGCATTACCTTGTAAAAATACATTCTTTGGTCTGTTATGAACACGATTTTTTTCTGATTTGGTTCGTACATTCTAATATGATTGTATCATGATAATGAGTCCATAAAGCTCAATAGCTCATGTTCAGCTATTGAATCCACTAATTGATCAATTCTGGGGAGTGCGAAGCTATCTTTGGGACAAGCCTTGTTCAGGTCTGTGAAATCTATACACATTCTCTATTTCCCATTAGCCTTCTTTACCATAACCACGTTTAATACCCATTTCGGGCAGTATACCTCCCTAATAAAATTGGCCTTCATCAATTTTTCTACCTCAGTATGTATTGCCTCTCTCTATTCGGTATTAAATAGTTACCTTTTCTGTTCTATACTCTAGGTTGATTGCGAGCCGATGAAAAATTATTATGAGATCTATTCATGGCATCTCTTCATGTGTCCATGCGAACACATCAGTAAGTTGTCTTAGAATTTTCTTGAGTATTACCTTTTGTTCCTCTAGGAGATGAGAATTGATTTTGATCGTTTTTCGAAGGGTTTCTATATTCAAGATAATAGGCTCAAGCTTATCTGTTGGCTCTAATGTTGGTAATGGACTATCTTGCATGGCCTTCTTACTCAAATTTTCCATTATTTGTTCATATTGTAGGTTCTCATTATTGACTTTAAAGGACTTTTCCCACGGTCATTTCAATATCCCATATAAGCTTTTCAAAGAGGCTACGAAACATGATTGGGCTTTATTTTGACTTCTTTTGATGACATTAATCCCTTCTTCTCCTTGAAATTTTAGCTTAGATAATGAACACTTTCTACTACCTTTGTAGTATAGAGGAAGGGTCTCTTGAGAATCATAATGTGGGGTATCCTAAAATCAACTACTTGGAATTCAACTATTGTGGTCTTCTAGTATGGTTTTTCTCCCATGGTGATAGGCAGTTGCACTACCCTCAACAGGTAGACACATGATTCACCAAAGCCATAAAGAGTAGTTTTCACAAGCCTCAATCTCAGGTCTTCGATTCCCAGAGAGTTTAAGGTCTCTTTAAACATGACATCGGCCGAACTTCTTGTATCTATGAATATTCAGCTGACCTGAGCTAATCCTACTACTAATGTTATTATTAGAGCATCGTTGTGGAAGTAATGTACCCCTACCTCATCTTCATCTGTAAACATAATCAGTATTGAGGTGATCTTTTATTTTTTCTTAGCTCTCACATATTGGGGATATACTCTAAAATCAATCGTATCATATAGTTCATTGATATTATTCCTTATGTATATATATTTCTGTAATTAATTGTAAATTAGTTTATGATTAATAAAATGACTTTTATATCATTTTGCATATTCAATTGCTAATTTATATTGTATATAAAATGCAGAATGAGATCTTGTGATATATTATGATGTCAAGATTATATCTGCAGAAAGTTGTAGATATGAGCACAGAATCTATAATTTAAATATAATTAAATCAGTTCTTGGGTTAGGTAATGTCATATAGGAATATAAGATTGCATGATTGGTATGTTTGATGTTGCTAAGGAATAGTATTGGATGCTAATAGTTAGGTGACAAGTCTCATGTCATAAGAGCATAAACATGGGTAATACGTTAATGAACGTATTACTGAACGTGACCAAACGTGACGAATTAGATGGGTGATTATCTATAATCAATGATACGTCATACAGTCGTACTAGTATACCACTAATCCTATGACTTAAGGTGTCACAGCAACCCTCCACATTGAGGCACATCATTTATTTGTGTATATTGCATTGGGCTATCCACGCCTAGTGAAAGAAGCTTGCTAGTAATGTGTTTAAGTGTGTGAGAATAGGTGATAAACAAGATGGAATTTGCTGGCTCAGATATTAGAGCTTGAGATTCTAGGTGAAACTGTTTACATAGAAATAAAGTCTTTGGCCAAACCATTTATGTCCGGAAAAGTATTTTACGGATATATGAATCATGTATATGATTGAGGTTCTGATCCTAAGATTGAGTTAGAGATTTGACGATGCCACGACCCACACTCAATTAGGAGTCGATAACAGAGTGACTTCACTACATACACGTATGACTATATGGGTTTATATGATATATTCATTCAATTGTGTCTGGGAGTCATGACATCTTACTAGAGGTCACTTATGATCTAGAAACTTTGGTTACAATGAGTTGTACCAAAGAAATACGAAAGAGTTCATATCTAGCGATGTCTAACTTACAATAAACTCAGGTGGTCACACACACTAGTCAGTTACATGATAATGATGATAATTCTATTATACAATAAATATTAATTAATTAATTATATTGTTTTGATACTTTAATTGGATAGCAATTTAATTCTTTATTGTAAATAATATATTTTTCGGTTAGGACGTGCTAACACCAGTATGCGTGGAAAATGTTTCGATAATTTATGGAATAACGTAAATATGATTTATGAATATATAAGATGTTTAATTAATATAAAGATAATAATGAATAAAAGAGTTTATTCATTATTGATTATTTAAATGTTATTTAATCAATTAGTTCCTTGGTTTACAAGTAACACCATGAGATGTTGCCAAGTGTCAAGCCTTTAATTAAATCTTATCCATTTATTTTGAATCAATAGTTGAAATTTAATGCTTTAATAATGATTAATGTAATCATAAAATAATAAATATATTTTATATTAATATAATAATAAATATAAAAAAGGTAATGATTGCTTTTTATATATATTAAAGTAATATATGTAAATATTTCAATTAATTATTACTTATTATATTATTAAAGTAATTATATAAGATATTTATATTATAGTTACATATAATATTATTAAAGTAATAATATAAGTTATGTATCTTTCTCCCTCTTGCTTTAATATGTTAATCTGATTAATATATTACATTATTATATTAATTTGATTAATGTTAATTGAACACACCAATCATAGCTTGACAGATAGTATGACTTTATTCAATTAATAAATTAAAAGGTATAAATGTGTCATACATATATGGTAAATTTATATTTGAATTGAATTTGATTTCAATTTAGAATTGATAAAGAAAAGAAGACTTAAGTGTTAAGTCTTTGATGCTACTTCTTCCTTCCTTTAACCATGAGCTACATTCTTGCATCAAGAATAATTATTGCTTTGTATTAAACATAGAACAAAAGGGAGAAAGAAGAAAAAGAGAGAAAAGAAAAACAAGGAAGCTTAAAGGATTGAAAGGGGTTTCATTCTCTTTCCTTACCTATAGATAAACTAGGGTTTTCTAGTGTAAAAAAATCAAGTGTTAGCTTGATGAAGCTAATCCGTATAGTTTAGAATTTCCATCACGAAACTGGAACCATATTCGCCAATCCGATGTGTAGATATGCTTGGAGGCAAGTGAGAAGATTGACTTGTTTTTCGGATAACAAACTTGAAGAAGTATGACTTTTTAACTTTGTATCCATGTTTAAAAATGTTCAAATTTTTGAAATATGCAAATGTACATGTCTTAGTCCTTTGGGAGCTTTCCGCGCTGTCTGTGTGACGGCTATAGCTCCTTGTAAGGCAGTCGTACGCTCAGGAATTGATCTAGTGCGTCGCGCCTCTGTTACGTGCTCCCTTCATGATATTCATAATGTGAATGTCTGAGATAGAATTTGGCAATGAGTATTTTAAATAGTACTTTTTTGCTCTGCTAGAATTTTTGCTAATGTGGTTCCACCGAAGATAACTGGAGAACAACTTTCTTACTTGTCCTTCTAATTTCAATGGGAACAAGCAACACATCTTGGATTCATCAAGCCCTTGAATCAACATCATCTCTCTATAAAAATCCATTTGCAGGGATAAGTCAATTTATCTTATATAAGGGATTTATTTGACCATTTTGAACTATCTAGGAAAAATAAGAGTCAGGATTTTTTTGGGAAAATAAGGATTTATAATGCAATCCCAAGCAAGGCGTTGGCTCATCATTCCTTCCTTGTCCTCGTCTATTCTGGTCTTCTAACTCCTCTATCAACTTTCTAACGCAAGCTTCTAAATTGCTAACCCTGTTGTTGCATTCCCTAGGCCTCTTTTCTCGAGATGAATTTTGTTGAGAACCTTCTATCTCTTTTTTTTTTTGTTTTCAATTAAGGAACGTTCTCATGTCTTTTAGACCAGAATGGTTGTCAAATTATCTAGGGAATATTGGGATTTTAGTTTGGGTTCTCTGATAAACCTGAAAGTAGTATCTTTCTCTTGTAATTCTCCAAATGGATAGTTGGAAATCTTTCTTTTTCCTTTTTCCTTTTTTCATGGTTGTGTATCTTCTTTTGATGGTATTATGTCGAAGATTAGTTTCGTGATTCTTGGTATACGGAGCACTTGAAATGCTGCTTTCTACGGCCTCCGCAGATATAGGTGTTCTCAGCTCATGAGAACCAGCTTAAAGCAGTTTTTCATCTTTATAACTTCCTTAACCAATGTTTGGATCTGTCTATCTTTTTTTGCATGTTTTTTTTCATTATCGGCTAGCCTCTTAACCAACCATGCATTTTTTGTGACTCTTGGGTTAGAGGGATTTTGATGTAGAGATAAATCTTCTGAATTGTGATTTGCACATACCAAGAGTGGTGGTCGATTATTATCGTTTTAGTTAACCACCGCTATCTCCTCAAGGGGATTTTCATAGAGATTTTTCCTTATCTTTTTTCAATCTCTAGTTGCATAAGTTCATATGGTCGCCATGATTTTCTTTTAGTTGCAGTTGTTTTTGACTTTTTGTTCAGATACCCACAGACAGTGCCAAATATTGATGCAGCAAAAATCCTTCTATGAACTTAATGCACCAACACCAATCTTTTCTCTTGTTTGAATGCCATCTAACCTAAAACCACAACAATAATGAAATGAGTGAAAAGTCGGTGGTCCAGCGAAAACTCTCTGATATTTAAGTTTGGGTTTTGTTTATTGATATTTGAGAGAGAAAAACAATAAGACAATGATTATTTTTTAGAGACAGGATATCAACGTATTTTAAGGTTGTTTTATCATACGTACCTGGCTATCCTTAATACCCTTTTTTATAAATGTTGTTTTATATTAAGTCTCCCAAATTTAGTAGAATTTCATGAAATCTAGAAATAATGATTCTAGTCATACTTGGATTCCAAGAATCATGAAAATTCTATTTCACAAGCATAGACTTTCCAGATTTTGCAGGATTTCGAGCTCTTCTTGCAAAATATGTCTACTAGGACGTGGATCCTTATTATGGAATGAACCTTATTTGCAGAGCACATCTACTAGGCTAATGATCTTTTATAATTTGGAAAGTAATTGAAAAGAGAATGAATTCTTTTCAGATACATAACTACCGACAGGTCTCGAAAATCTTACTTTGAGACTTCTTTATTCACTTAAGATGAGCTCAGACTGTAATATATTTCCGAGACCTTTTTCAAGCTGTTCTTGAGACTTTCACGAGTGAGAGAAGTCTCGAAATTGACATCCAAGCCCGAAGCCTTTAATATAATCTTAAGAGGTCTCGACCCTCACTATACTCGAGGTTCTTTTAATTCCCTAGATAATGTCACTTGGATCGAGTCGAGCCTCAAGCTTTTCTTTTATTTTTTATAGGACTCTAATTTGGGCTCACAGCCTATTAGACTTTACTTATGCACCAGATTGCATTCCCAACACATTTTACTTTCAAATTAGATATCACGCCTTGACCTTGGAGTTTACCTGTGACAATCGCCACAGATCCTCATGATATACTCTCTATACCTAGAATGTATCGTGAGAGCTTGTAAGGCTAACCTGTTACTTGTTAATCAAAACTTTTGAAAACAATTTATATATTTTTATCATAACTCTCATCCATGGGAGCATGATAAAAAAATTGATCTCTGTGATCAATTTATCCACAACTTATAGCAAATAATTAAAATATCATAATAATGGGAATCATTCCCAATTGGGTTTGAACATATATATA
>JAXCLQ010000005.1:6267530-6294380 GCA_035584115.1 Cedrela odorata | reverse complement strand
GATCTTAGGATGTACAAAAGTAAAATGGTTTTCTTGATGAATGATTCTTATGCTGCAAGCTCAAATAAGTCTTAAGCACAATCTCAGGACGTACAAGAGCAAGCATGGTTTTCGAACGACTAAGTCTCCAAATCTTCTCAAGGTAATAGCATCCATAGCTTAAAAATGCCTCAGATACACTTTTAGAACATGTAAAAGCATAGTGATTCCCAGATAATGAAAGTTCTTCATTCATTACAAGACAATGTTATCCACAAGCCCGAATTAGCCCTGAACATGACATCGGGACATACAAGGGCAGAATTGTCCTCCAACGACTATGATTGATCTTCTTCTAGAGGCAATATCATTTAAAGATCTTATTAAATCATAAGAATGCAATCAGGATGAAAGGGGATGGACGACCTTTAGATTGTTGTTAACAGCCTCAAGCCAAGGTAGTAGTATCCAAAACTTATTAAGTCTAGAAAGTTAAG
The DNA here is from genome assembly GCA_035584115.1 of Cedrela odorata. Taxonomy (NCBI): domain Eukaryota; kingdom Viridiplantae; phylum Streptophyta; class Magnoliopsida; order Sapindales; family Meliaceae; genus Cedrela; species Cedrela odorata. The sequence continues at coordinate 6,293,904 of JAXCLQ010000005.1, read as the reverse complement.
TTAAACTAGCATGATACCTGTTTGAAGATGTTCAATTTGAGATATGAAGAATAGAAGGTTAATTTTAACAAATCTTGTGTCAATTCAACTTAGCTCAGGTCAGATCTCTCTTCGAAGTATTATCAATTGTGTCAGCATTAAGTTCATTAAATTAAATTGCGAGCTGAGTATTAGAAAAATAAAGCAACACACAATGCAATAAGTAAAAGGCTTCTTCATTGATAACCAAAGTTTATTAAATTATGATATTGTACAAAATTTTAAAAAAAAAAGGCAATCCAAAGTTCATTAAGTCGTTTTAGCAGACGAATTGGTTGGGTTGGCAAGAACGGCCTCAAAAGCAGGAGCGGCCTCAAGAACAGGGGCGATCTCAACAATCTCAACTGAAGAGACTTCAACCAAATCAGTAGGGGTGGCTTCTATCAGCTCAGCAAAAGGTCCAATGATTAACTCCACGGGAGGCACATAGGCGATCATCCAATTTAGATGAACTTTCCATCAAAGAGAACTTCCTTCGAAGACTCGTCTTCCTAACGTAAGGGCTCATGTCCCAGAGCCTTATACAAACAAGTTAGGTCCAAATGAAGATATTGGCCTTGGAACTTCTAGCAAGTCAGGTTAATGCCCTCATTGACTTGCTCATGGATCAGCATCTATCATCTGCTTATCTTCCTCGATCATTTTGCACAAGAGGACATACCTCTTCCTATCGGCATCTAAGCTTTGCTCTAACTCTTCCCTCCTCCTCTCAAACTCTTGAAAGAGTCTCTGACTCTCCTCCCTTAATTAGCTGAACTCAGACTCTAGGGCGCTCACCCCTTTGCTGGCCTTGGCATGAGAAGATTCTATTGTAGCCACCCTGAGCTGGAGTTCTTCTTGCTCCTAAGCCATTTGCTCATCTCGGACTCAAACTTGGTCTTCTCCAGAATCAAGTTTTGTTCCACCTTCTCTGCTCTTTTCTTAGCCTAAGATACCCTCAAAAAATTATTCACAAGGGCATCTCGCTGCAACACAATTGCGTATTGAAGCTGAAATTTGTCAACATAAGCTGGTTAAAAGGCAAAAATAAAAGAAACATCTCAACTTACCCAACTCAGCCACTTTAGCTGATAATCTAGCATCGCCAGACCCGATTCCCCAACAATAGTCTCGGAGTATCTATAACTAACCTGCAAAGCTTGCTAGTTAAGGTAGGGGAGGAAATGCTCAAAGAACTCCCTCTTGTCAGCGTGAAAGTCCTCAGGGAGAAGCTAAGTCACCTCACTTATCTCTTCGTCTAGCTGACTGAATGCATTTTTCTTCTTTTATGGCCCTTCCCTTACTGAGGCTACTGTAACTTTCCTTTTCCCTTTTCCCTTATCTGCTTGGGGAGCAGGAAGAAGTAGCGCTTAATCTCCTCGGATCACTACTCTCTTGTTGGTGATTTACTTTAGCTAGAAGGTTTAGAAGCAGAAGAAGTCGAGGTCCCAGTTAGGCCCTTAAGAGCTCTCTTTGAGGGTTGAGAAGCCTTCTCAGTTTTCTTCCCCTTAGCCAACTAATTCAACACCTCAATGGGATTTGGGGCTGACTTCTTGAAAACCATTTCTCTTACAAAACAAATGATACTAAGGTCAAACAATGCAATTCAAACATAAGAGAAAAAGGAAGAGTAATATGTTTACTCTTTTGTGCCTTTTCTGAGGCAAATTGGCCTTTAGCGACACAAAAATTTACTAGACCTAATAAGATCAAGTTTGTGTCCGAAAGCAGAGATCTCTGGCTAAACGCTGAGGAACTAGCCAACTCAACCCTGTCCCTAATATGAGCATTCATCTAAGGCAACTGGCTCTAGGTGGTTGCATCTCTAAACAACCTGGGCACCTAAACGTCACTGTTGAGGTTTCAATCACCACCAATGAAGGATCATTTGTTCTTCCGTCCTTATTACACGAGGGGTTCCCAGTTATTATATTTCGTTGTTTTGGCTAGTTTTGGAAGTAATACCACCCAAGATTCTTTATTGGGTTTCTTTTTAATAAATGCATGTACTCAATCTCTTTAATTGAGGGGACAGAGTTAGAGGTCTAATGCCACAAGACATATAGACCAAACAAAATCCTCCAACTATTCAAGTTTAGTTGGTAGGGCACAATATTGAAGGATTACGAAATTTGAGTAAAATAGTCTTGTAGGGGAAACCTAACCCCTAAGTGAAATAGCTCTTTGTTGAAGGTAATTTCTCCCTCAAGAGGATAGTCAGGGAACTCATCTACCTCAAGAACCCTAAGATTAATCCCCTTATAGAAATTATAGTACCTAGTGTAAATCTCTAAGTCTAACTCTGTAGTAATAGAAGGGAACCAATTCCCCTTATATGGAGTAGAGTTCTGCCTCTCTAAAATAGGAAGAGGAATAAGAATAATAGTTTGTTCTTCTTTGAAATTATTTCCTCTAGAGACAGCCTCGTTATCAACAGAATTCATCTTTGTCTATAAGGAAGAAAAATATAAAGTCAAGAGCTACTCTAGGATCATCAACAACCCATAAAATAACACCTAGGCTCTCTAACCCTAAAAGTTATCTAGCAATAGCCATAACCAATCAACAATGCCACAAATCCAACAAGAAATAAAAAGTTGAAAGGAGAAATAGAAACTTATTGGTTGTTTTGAGGAAGAAAAAAACTTGGAATACTTGCTAGAACTTAAAGTATGCAATTGCTAAAAGTTCTTAAAATAAGAAGAAAATGACGACGTAAAGTGAAGACAAAAGGAAGGGAATAATATGAAGAGGGGTATTTAAAGAAGCAGAGGAACCCTAACCGTCGATGAAAAGAATAGATCAAGGGATGAGATGACACCACATTAGATAAGTAGTTAAGAGGATGTCCCTCATTAATGAGAAAGAAAGTGGGCATCAATAGAGCCAGCAAGATCTCTCGAGGCCTAAAACATCGCGATCCTGAGAGCCAAATACAAGTTGTCATATGGTAGAAGTTGACGAATTTCAACCTATACATATAAGTTCGACAAACAGACGTGTCATTTTAGATTAAAACTGTTAGTTTTTGACAAAAAAAAATTTATTTTTTTCTTTTTTTTTTTTTACTAAAACTAGGGGGATTAATGTTGGGTATATGGCCTAAGGCATGATCAAAGCCTAATGAGTGGTGGGCCTAAACTAACAATGAAATAAAGACTTTAAGCTCAATCTGAAGTCAACCCAATCCAGTCCTAGATACAATTGCTAGAGGATAACAAAGACTCTAAGTAAAGTGAAGGCCGAGACCTTCTAAAATCGAATAAAAGGCCTCAGATTTGATTACTACCTAAGGTTAGATGAAAGGACTCGGGTATGATTATTAATGCCGAGACTCCCCCCACGAAGGTTTTAGGCACAACTAATATAGGTCTCAGATATGTATAAAACCGAGTTCATCCAAGGTAAATAAGGACTCTCAATTAAAAACTGACCTCTCAATAATTACCCATTAAGGGAAGATTCTTTTTTTTCCCCAAATTCTTATGAATTCTTCTATAATATGGATCTTTAACCTAATTGAGGTATTCCATAATAAGGATCCTATACCTAGTAGATATATTTTGCGAGAAGGACTTAAGATCCCATAAAATTTGAAAAATCAATGCTTATCAAATGGTATCTCCATGATTCTCGCACGACGAGATCCTTGTTTACAGATTCTACAGAATTCTACTAAATTTTAGAGACATGAATATCTATAAAATGAGGTCAAGGTTAACTAGGTACAGATCATGAAACACTCACATTAAGAGCCTATATTTTCCTCAATCTTTCTCTTTTCTCTCTCATAATATAAAGCAAAACCCTGATTTAAACATTGGAGAATTTTCGTCGGACAACCGACTTTAATCCCCAAGAATTTCACTGTGATCGCTGGTTAATCAATTAGTTGAACAAATAAAAGAAGATTGTTGTTGGTCCATGAGGTCTAAAAAAAAATTTTTACTGCATCAACAATAGATATATTTACTTTCTTCAAATTTATTGATAAAAAATTTTCAATTCAAATATTATTATTAAATATTTGTGTATTTATATAACTTTATTGTGATTTGAATATCTTGATGTTTTTATTTATTTACTTTATTATGAAGTATGCTATGATAATGAATTCAATAACTAAAGGTATTTGATAATTTAAAGTAGCATAATTATTAATTGTTATTTTTTATTTTATTCTAATTTAAATTTATTAATTTTTTTCGTTGCATGTTATGGAAAATTCACATTGAAAAAATTTTTGTTCGTGTTTAAGTGAAAATTATTTATTTATATTTTTTAAAGATATTTAATAATTTGTCTAACATTTAAAATAACGGTACAAATATAAAAGTATTGATTTTAAATATTTTTTATTTAAAAAATAAATAACTTAATACATATATGCATATTTTAGATAAAAATAAATAAATAGATCTTTCAAATTCAAACATTTAGCTCCATTTATGTTTCAAACTAATTTCGATTTTAGTAAAAATAACAAACATTAATTATTCAGTATGTAAATTAATTTTCTTTCAAAATATTTTTATTTTATTTTGTTTTTATTTTTGTAATGTTTTTAAAATTTACTTACTTTGAAGGCAAATCTATTGATCTTTCTTGGAACCGCCTCAGTTTGTTTTGATCACAAAATTGAATTCGAAACCATTTGACCCAACAAAGAAAAAAAATCATAATATAAAAAATCATAATTTTCTTCTAGTATTTTTTATCATTTATTTTAGTAGAAGTTGAAATGTGACAAAATTAATAATGAATGATTTATATTATATATTAGTATTTTCAATCCATATCATAAATTATAAAATTAATTTATAAATTTTATCAAAATATAATATAAATTATTTATTATTAATTATATTACGTGACAACGCCAGCTTAAAATTTAAAAATAAAAAATATGGAGTGAGTATACGATGGTATTATAAAATATTTGGTGCTCTGCATCGTAAACCTTCTGGTGCAATATTTTATTGCTGGTGCCGATATTGGCTTTGGCTGTATAAAATATAAACTGTGAAAACACATGCTTCCATCACTAAAATGCTTTAGAGCTATCCCACTAAAAAGAAATTGCGCCAAAACATGAAAAAAGAGCATCATTTTCTTGTTCTTGCCCTGAGATTCCCATCTGTCCTTATCTCCCAATTCATTTCTCCTTTATTGGCTCGTCTCCACTTTCTCAAATAACTTCATAATTAACCAGTCTTTGTCTTTCCCCTTTCTCAGTAATTCTGACATGGCCACTCTTCTTCGGCCATTTTCAACTCCTCCTGCAGCTAAGATTTCCCAATTAACCCATACACCAAACGCACCATTTTTCTCTTTTCCAGAAACCAGAAACACACCTTCAAGAAAGAGTACTCATCACAGAATTCAGAGCAGCAAGTCTGGTAACTTTCTGGAGTTAACACCCGAATGGAAACATGAATTCTTAGACTTTGATCTGACCTTGTTTAACCCGTCAGATCATTTTCGATTCGATGTGATCATCATCGGCACCGGACCGGCCGGCCTTCGTCTGGCTGAGCAAGTATCACGTTATGGAATCAAGGTATGTTGTGTTGATCCTTCACCTCTTTCTATGTGGCCTAACAATTATGGAGTTTGGGTTGATGAGTTTGAGAGCATAGGACTGGAAGATACTTTGGACAAAACTTGGGCTATGACTTGTGTTTACATTAATGATCACAAGACCAAGTATTTGGACCGTCCTTACGGTCGTGTTAGTAGAAAAAAACTGAAGATGAAACTTATGGAAAATTGTGTTTCTAATAAAGTTAAGTTTCATAAGGCTAAGGTTTGGAAAGTAAATCATCAGGAATTCGAGTCTTCGATCATTTGTGATGATGGGAATGAACTTAAAGCAAGCTTAATCGTTGATGCTAGTGGTTTTGCAAGCACTTTTACAGAGTATGACAAGCCAAGAAACCATGGATATCAGATTGCTCATGGTATTTTAGCTGAAGTTGAGAATCACCCTTATGATTTAGACAAAATGATTCTCATGGATTGGAGAGACTCCCATTTAAAAAATAAGCCTTACTTGCGTGCTACCAATTCCAAACTCCCAACTTTTCTCTATGCCATGCCGTTTGATTCTAACTTAATATTTCTAGAAGAAACTTCTTTGGTTAGCAGACCAGTATTATCATATATGGAAGTTAAAAGAAGAATGGTAGCTAGACTGAGACATTTGGGAGTGAGAGTGAAAAGAGTTATAGAAAAGGAAAAATGTTTGATACCAATGGGTGGTCCTCTGCCTATAATCCCTCAAAGTGTCATGGCTATAGGTGGGACTTCCGGGTTGGTTCATCCGTCAACCGGCTACATGGTGGCTCGGACTCTGGCTCTAGCCCCTGCCTTAGCTGATGCCATAGCTGAGTGCCTTGGCTCAACCAGGATGATCAGAGGCAGACCACTTCATCACAGAGTGTGGAATGAATTGTGGCCGAATGAGAGAAGATGCAATAGAGAATTTTATTCTTTTGGTATGGAGACTTTGTTGAAGCTTGATTTGAATGGGACCAGGAGATTTTTCGATGCTTTCTTTGATTTGAATCCTTATTATTGGCAAGGTTTCCTCTCTTCAAGGTTGTCTCTTTGGGAGCTTGCTTGCTTGAGCTTATCTCTCTTTGGACATGCCTCAAGTTCTTCTAGATTTGATATTGTTACCAAATGCCCTGTACCTCTAGTTAAAATGATTGGTAATCTTGCTCTTGAAACTATTTGAAGATAGAAGATTAATGCATAATTTGATTCCTTACAATATATGATAATAGCATCTCTAAAATTCTTTTCTTTTGATATATATATATATATATATATAATTTAAGAATTTGCTTATCATGGTTAAGAATGGTAATTTATATTATTTTGTCGTGTCAAATAAAGACAAATTTAAATTTTATTGGTTTAAAAATCGTGTCAATTATTAAAAATTTTAATATAATATGATTATTAAACAGTTAAATGGGTGATAGATGTGCCACCCATTTAATATATATATTTTATTATTTTAATATATTTTTTAGAATATATATAGTAATTCTACTAAAATGTTGATCAATTTTTTTCTTACTATAAATCAATGGTAAATAGACTAAACATTTTTTAAAATATAAAATAAAATCTCAAATTATAAATAATTTAACATGATATGATTATTTCAATAATTAATCTTGTTATAAACGAATTTATGTTTCGAAAACATTAAACCTGAACCCTATATGATTATTAATTGTTATGTTCTATGTCACTTATTTAATAATCGTACTATTTTTTTGTTAATTCAAACTCATAAATCTTATATTGTGTTCGTGTTAAGTTAACAGATCTTGTAAAAAATTGTCAACTTTAGTAGTAATGTTTTTATTCAAGGTACTATTTGTTAGGTGGTTTTTTTTTTTTAATGTTTTATTAGCTGAATGTTTATATATATATATATATATATATAATTAAGTATATTTCTTTTCTTTTCTTTTTAATTTAACAAGACTTTTGAGAGATAATTCATTTTAAGAAAAAAAGTATATACATACATACATACATACATACATATATATATATATATGTATGTATATTTAGTTTTGACAAAATCTGAAAAGTTTGAATTTTTTTTCTATTAAATCTCTTCTAAAAAAATAACATTTCCTAATTATTTTATTTACATCATTAGTTTTATTAAATTTGTTATTTTTTTTTCAAAGACATGCGTGTATTTGGTTTTTTTTACCCTCTCTCCAAATTCATTTATCAAAAATTTTAATTAAAACATTATTATAATTTTATAATGACTTAAATATCTTGACATTTGTATTTATTTATTCATTGTGAATTATAACTACAATGATAAATTGCATAGTTTAATGTATTTGATATTATAATGTAGAAAGATTAATTTTTTAATTTTTAATTTTTAATTTTATATTATTTTTTTAGTAAAAAAAAAAATAACCACTCTTATCTCGAATATGATATTAGAAAAGCCTAAAAAAATAATTTGTCAAATTTGGCGATTTAACTTATCAACAAATTAACAATAAAATTATATCAACGAATCTTAAGTCTTGTTAATTATAAAAAAGGATCTAAAGTGATCTTCTACTTTGTTAATAAAGTTATAAATTTGATTAATATTTTAAAGTATACTTTTTAATTATGAGAATGTATAAATTTGTAAAATATTTTAAAGTACTATTATTTAACCGCCAACCCACAACCAATGCACATGGAAGCCCTGTCGGATAATGAGTATAATAGTTGAGCCCACCACCATTAACTTGGATTGGAATCCTTGTATCCATATAAGGTATTTTAATGAAAAAACCCACCCCACCACCCCGAACATTTAAAAGGTCTGGACTCCATTGAAATTACTTTGTTATCTATTTTAAAGCTTAGTTCTCTCACATGTGTCCATTCTTTTATGTATATAGCTTTTCGTGAAAATCTTAAGTGCTTTTGATGTAGTACACCCTTTTAATATAACATACGACCGAGTGTGCCTAGTCTTTCTCTCTTTTAGAAGTTCACGTTTTGTATAAAACAGTATAACATATTTCTGTGTTCTAAAAATAATTTGTTTAAATTCTAAAAAATCTAATAGATAAAAGTGACATTGTTAATTGGAACGCAACTTAAAAAGTTTTTTTTTTAATTTTTATTTAAATAAAAATGAGGATAAAATGGGACAAGTATACTAGAAAATGTTGGAAATGGTGCGAGTAAAAGGAAATTGAACAGTGAAAACTACTTTTGACATCCTTAATATTATTGTTATGCATTTATGTAATAGTTATGTACACTAAGGTCGTAAAATTTTACATTTAAGTAAATAGTAATACTACTTATCCCAAATTTTTATTCTAAATTTTTATTATAAATGATGTGGTATTCCATAAGTGAGTAGTAAGACGGTGTGATAAATTTTTTTAAAAATATTTGTGGAGATATATTATTTACTTGATGAATATCACATTATTTTAGATATAAAAAATTAAGATAAAAAATTTAAAAATTATTGAAAAAAATATTAATCGAGATCTGTGAACTGAACCAGAGGAATCTCATTGAGGTATACTTTAAAAAACGTTAAATGGGGCGCGGATTTGAAGAGAGTTTTAAAAAGTTTGGTAAGAAAAAATAGCATGTTAAGCGGATTTGTCAGCCGAATGAAAAAGCCCATCAAGTTCAATTATTGATATATCTATAATTGCTTTATAATTTCTTAACAATTGTTAACTTCGGGTTGGCAAAAAAGCACAAGCCTAGACATATGGGTCAGCCTTAGCCTGACTTGTAATTTATTGAAATATCAGGTCGGACTTTAATTTTCGAAGCCCGCTGCAAGTCGCTCGGGCCCGTTTTCACATATAAAGTCTGGATCCGACCATAAATTCTAATAATAGCAAATTTTAATATTCAATTTTTTTTAAAAAAAAGAATCATAAATTTAGCATGCCCTAAATTTGATTTACCCAATCGCCGACGGAATTTGACTCACCCAGTAGCTAGAATTTGAAAAATCACTCCGCAGCCTGCAAAATTCTTCTGTTCTTCCTTGATTGCCTCTATATCACCAAGATTGCATGTTACATAACTTTCTCGTATTGGTCATTACTTCCATTGTTCATGATTGCTTGGTAATTAGTGTTTATGTTTTGCACTAGAATTTCTCATGAAATGCTTTGTTTTATTATTGGTTTATATTTATGCATACCACATGTTTGATAAAATTCCACTTTGTTTTAAGTTAGTAGTTTATATTTGTTTATTACATTTTAGCTGAATGGTGAATGTCGTCATGCTCGCTTTCTATATACAAATAACAATGAATAAATTTTCTGTAATATCATTTACTAACCACAATATGAATTAATTACAATACAACTCATGTATTGACAACTTAATATGCGAAAATCAATTCACGCATTAAACATTCTTCGTTAGCTTAAGAATTTTACTAACTTACTTAATTGAGAAAAATAAAATGGTTTTGCCCGATACTTACACAAATCTAAGGAAACTTCTGGATAGTCTTTCTGAATCTAACTAATTGTATTTCCTTAGCTACTAAAAAAAAACAGTAAAAACTAAGTATCTTAACAAAAAACAACCACCGACAGCTAGTGCCAATTCATTCTCTTCTAACGATTTTTGCGCAGCTGGATCAATCTGCCAACTTAGCTTCTAGCTTTCTCCTTCCCATCCCCCGTCAAATCCAAAGTTTGGGAAGAACTACAAAGGAAAATTTAGGGTATGACAAGGACTTGGTTAATACATCAGTAATCTGCTTCTCACTTGGCACATACGTAATATCCAAAGCTTCGTTGAGAACTTAGTCTTTGATGTAGAGCCAATGCAACAACATTTTGGATGTCACACTACAAAACATTAGCAACAATTGAAGAAGTGAAACTAGCCATGAAATCTCAACATAAGTTGCAGTCGGAGCACGATATTTAGATTCTGTAGTTGACCTGAAACCACATGTTTCTTTTTGGAAGACCAAGATACTAGATAACCACCAAAGTACACTATATAAGCATCAACAAACTTTCGATAATCCAAGTCAAAAGCCCAATTGGCATCAACGAAGGCTGTGATTCTAGGTTTTCCATCATACAGAAATTGAAGACTATGGGATATTATTTTGAAGATACCTTAACATCTTCTTACAAGCCGACCATGAAGAGTGGTAGTAAAAGATACCAATTGGCTTAATTTGTTAATAGAAAATGAGACATTTGGACTTGTAAGGGTGAAATATTATAGACCACCTATAATGCTTTTGAAGAAGGAGATGTTAGGAATAGAATCACTATCAAACTTAGTAAGTTTGAGGCTTGAAGTCATTGAAATATTACACCTTTTCAATCAAGCATATTTTAACCATAACTGATCAAATTTTTTTTCAAGCCAATTTGAATAAGATGTAATGCATGAAATGTATGATAATTTCAATCATGTAAGACAAATAACAATTAAGAAGCAACAAATATTATGATATTTTCAAAATTCCAAGTTCTTGTTTTAGAGAGCAAATTTTTCTTCACAAAGGGGTTTTGTGAAGATGTCCACTAATCATTTGTCCGTAGTGATGAACTCTAGAGAAATATTTACTTTTTGAACATGATTTCCAAGGAAATGGTGTTAAATTTTTATGTGATTAGCCCTTGAACGACAAACTAGATTTTTTAAAAGATTGATAGCACTTGTGTTATCACACATAATAGGCGAATGATCAATGGAAAGGCCATAGTCTCTAAGTGAATGTTGTATCTTAAGTGTTTAAGTGCAAAAGCCACCAATAGCTATATATTTGGCATTGGGGGTGGAAATGGCAACCAAGTTTTGCATTTTGCTAAACCATGAGACAAATGAGTTTCCTAGAAAATAGTAAGTCCCACTAGTGTTTTTCCTATCAACTTTGCTAATCAAGAATTTGAAAATCCTTCTAATTTTTAACAACAACCAAATGTGATTCCTTATGACAAGATTGAAATCTTGCACACAAGCATACACTAAACATGATGTCGAGCCTACTTATGGTTAAGCACGATAAGGATTCGATCATATCTTTATATTTCTTTATCTTTATATCGATACCTTTTTTATCTTTATCAAACTTGTGAGTTGAGCTCACCAGATTAGCGACACTTTTTGTGTTCTACATCGCAAATTTCTTAAGTCTTTGATGTATTTAGATTAATTGATGAAAATCTCATCTTGTAATTGCTTGATATGTAAACCAATAAAAATTTTCAATTCTCCCATCATGCACATCTCAAACTCTTTTCTCATGCAAATTGAAAATTCTTCAAACTAGGAATTGTTAGTAGCACAAAAAATAATACATTAACATATATTTGTACAATGAATAAATCATGACCTTAATACTTGATAAATAGTATAGTGTCTACCTTACCCATACTTAAAACTATTTTTTAAGAGAAATTTTTTAAGCTTTTCATACTATGCTTGAGGAGCTTGTTTTAAACCATATAAAGGTTTAGACAATTTATAAACGTGATTTGGAAAAGTTTCTTTTTCAAAGCTCAGAGATTGTTCTACATAAACTTCCTCTATAATGTACTTATCTAAAAAGATATTTTTGACATCTATTAGAGATAAGATAAAATCCTTGTGGAATGCAAATGCAAGCAATATTCTAATAGACTCTAGTCTAACTATGGATGCAAATGACTTGTCAAAATTAATTATTTTTCTTGGTTGTAGCTATTAGCCTCTAATTTAGCTTTATTTCTAACCATACATGATTTATCTATTTTGTTCTTAAATACCTATTTAGTACCAATGATGGATTGATGTTAGGGTCTAAGGAATAATTTTCAAACTTTATTTCTCTTAAATTGATTTAACTCTTCTTGCATTATCATAATCTAATATTCTTCTTTTTCGATCTCAAGAAAAGTCTTAGGTTCAATTTGAGATATGAATGATATGTCATTGCAAATGTTCTTAATGAATGATCTAGTTTTAATGCCATGAGATGGATCCCTAACAATTAAATCTTTTAGATGGAATTTATTGAGCATCCTCCTCTTTATTCCTTACCATTTGCTCTTCTTATGGCACAACCTCCTTTTCTTGTTGAGAGTCTTTAGATATAACTTTGCTTGACTCCTTAATGTACATGTCATTCATTTCTATGACAAGCTTATCATCAACAACATCTTTCTCCATAGAGAAAGAATTGGTTTCATCAAATATGACATGCATAGATTCTTCGACAACTTAAGTTCGTTTGTTAAACACTATAAATTTTTTTAGTCATTGAGTAGTAAGAAAAATTTTAATATTGAATTTGGGTCAAATTTTCCCAAGTTATCGTTGATATTTAAAATGAAACATTTTGAATCAAACACTTTGAAATATCTAATTTCGGTTTTCTATCATGCCAAAGTTTATATAGAGTCTTATTGAGAGAATGTCTAATTAACACACGATTTAAAACACAATATGCAGTGTTAATAACATCGGCCAAAAAAAAAAAAAGAGACCTATTATTTCTCTTAACTATACCATTTTGTTTTAGAATCTTAAGAGATGAATATTGATGCTCAATGTCATAATCATCACAAAATTTTTTAAATGCATAATTGTCAAATTCACAACCATTGTGTAAGAGCCTCACGCAATTACTTGTCTAGGGCCAGCTAGTAAGCCATGATCGTAAGTCGGAAGGCATCATTGTGGCTTGGGGGTATTCATTATAAGCACTATTTAGGGGTGTGACAACTGAGACATGGGGTATGTCTCCTCATACCACACTCGTAATGTCTCAAAACCCATTTTAGGGGGGATGGCTAGGTGCCTCAGAAGGGCCTTGTCCATCAACACTCCGGAGGCATTGCTGTGCACTCCTCTACCCTCAGGTAGATAGAAATGTGCTACTTGCATAAATTAGTCTAACTTATTTGTATTGTCTGGATATGTAGAGACGTTTGCTTATTCAGTGATTGTATGCCATTGTTGGCTTGTATGCTTGCGCATAGTTTATCAATAAAACATCGATTATATTGGATTACGATAATGGCTTATTTCCTCTTATTCTATATTATTGATATATATATTTTTGTAGACAATTAACCTACTTGATTTTATTATGTAAAAACTCGTTTAGGCTGACTTAGTAGTTGTAATGTGCTAATAAGTATCGCAGAGGCGTGAATCTCGATTAACAGAAAATCGGCCCGTGACATTTGGTATAAGAGCTCAAGGTTGTGGTGATAGTGTCTACAAAAAAACTACCTCCTCAAGAACAACTCGGTTGAATGCTCTCGAAAGGAAATGAACGAGTTAGAGAAGCGTTAACGAGCCTTAGAGGCAGCATAGTAGAAAAAGAGCTCGTTTGACACCAAAGACTTGAGACAAACTCTGACCCTATTAGAATTCTTGAGCTTTTGGGTGAGCATACAAGAAATGAAAGCCGTTGGCTTTAGCTCTGAGTCGACTAATAAGGGTCGTCTTGAAAAGTTAGAAATATAGTTTACATATATTCAAGCAATGATATCCGAGAGTGCGGAGGAGTACCGCGATGCGGTGAGTGTGTTGTGAGAACGACTTGAGGAAATAGTCACAAAGACAAACCTTATTACTTGTATTCTTACAACTTGGTCGGAGTCGCTCCAAGATTATAACACATTCGATTGAAGATATTGGACCCGAAATACTATGGAGGGACCTAAGATGCTGAAGTGCTAGAAAATGACAGTGTTAAATATCGAACAACATTTTTGGATTATGAAGGTAGGTTTCAAAGACATCAAGGTGAGTTTGGCGTCTATGTATTTGTGTTGGGATTCTAAGTTATGTGGAGGACTCAAAATGAGAGTTAAAGGACCACCTCCTCTCCGAAAATGTGGCGTAACTTGCATGAAAATATTTGTTTGAAATCAAACAATACGTTCAGAATGTAAGGGCAAAATTCTAAAGACGCTGAGGTGACCCTGACGTCTATGTATTTGTTCGAGGATGGCAAATTGTAGTGGAGGACTTGAAATGAAAGTTAAAGCTCCTCCCCAACAAGGTTGCATGCCTTGCTCGAAGACAATTACATGAGTTGACTTGAAATTGAGACAGTTTGCGAGTATGTAAAGAAATTCTCGGATTTGATGTTAAAAATCTGAGATGTAATCAAGCAAAACTGATTGTTTTACTTGATGAAAAGCTTTCAACGTTGGGCCCAAAATGAATTACAATAACAAAGAGGTGCGAGATTTCCCATTCGCACAAGTAGTCATTGGATGGTTGTTGAATTACTCATATGTTGACTCCTAACCAAAAGGTTGTTACCTATCTTAAGAGAGAAAGAGATTGGGGACAAGAAACCCTGAGATTGAGGCTCTAACAAAGGTAGAGAAGTAACCTAGTAAGTATAACCGAACTTTTCAAGGAAGTCACCATCGTTAATGGTATGGAGAAGCCAGAAAGAAACATTATCACATTGATGATACAATGGTCGCGTAAAGCCATTAAATGCCTTGAAAGGGCAAGACTAAGTGCTATAGAAACTAGAGATGAGCTGCGAGAAGCACTTGAAAAGTAATTGAGAGATAAAAGAGGTGGGCCACATGGTGGTACCGTGGTTGTTGAGTGCTTTAAATGAGCTATCCAAAAGGACAAGAAGGTTACGAGAAAGGACCTTTGTAAAATTGATACTCACACTCATTTGTGGATGCTCTTAAAAGGGAGATCTCAGGTCCAAGTAGTGGGAGAGATGAACTCCGTGGAAATGTGCCAACTTTGGGCTGGACCTGCGTAGTGACAACCCTGAGGGACCTCAGAGGAGAGCTAGAGGGGTAGATTCTTATCTAGTGGTCATGAGGTACCCTAGACTGCAACGGTTGTGACTCAGTAGCTGAAGCAGACCTACGAGATAATGGGTTGTGAACACGCTTAGGACCGGGGCCGTTGGCTGCAACGGTTGTGATTCGGTAGTTGGGGTGGGCTTACGAGATAGTATGTTGTGACCGCACCTAGGACTAGGGCTGTTGAGTTATAATGGTTTTGACTCGGTAAGCTAGGGCGAAACCACGTAGTAATGGGTTGTGATTACACCTAGGGCCAAGGCCATTACATGAAATAGGTTATGGTAGACATTGGGGCCACTCATAACGTCATTTTGTAATGGTTATGATTCGGTAAGCTAGGGAGGGCCTATATAAAAAAAATAAATTAAAAGAAAATAAAAAAATGGTGGTTGTAACTGCGCCTAAGGCTAAGGCCATTACATGGAAAGGATTATAGTGGATATCCAGGCCGCTTATAATGTCACTTTGCTTAAGAGTGAAGTGTTTTGGGCAAAAGCTCGAGAAGAATATTGGCCACATGGAGGTGGTCAACTCTAAAAGCTTTACTTAAGAGCGAGTTAGCAAAGTAAGTGTAGATGAAGATCGGCACTTGGGAATGTTAAGTAGACTTTGTTGTTTTACAGGTGGATGACTTTGTTGCCATCGCGGCAAAGGACTCCTTGTTGGGGAGGACACAACCCTATTCCTGCTGTTGGTAGCTTGTTGATTAAGGGAGAAAGGCTTGCAGTGATGCCGGCCAAAGTCAAACAACCGACAGAAGCAAAGCTCTTATCCGCGCTTCAATCCAAAAAGAGAATTAAGAGACGAGGACTTTCTTTCATCTCGATTTCAATATCAAAAGTGAAGATGAAAGAAGAGCCAACGCCATCAGAGATTACAGAAGTGAGTAGATGAACTGTAGGGGGCCAGCTTCATTAGGCCTTTAAAAATACTGTTCGAGCTCGAGTGTTGTTCTGAAAGATGCAAGATGAGAGCATATGATTTTGTGTTGACTAAAAAGCTCTCAATAATTTAACGAATACATTATTTATCTCGTTCCACTAGTAACGAAGATCGTTTGATCAATAGAATTCAGCAGAATACTTCACAAAGCTAGATTTGTGGTTAGAATACCATCAGGTGAAGATTTTTGAAGAGGGGAATGAACTAAAAATCACATGCATCACCCGCTTATAGTGGTCTGTCGCGATAATTACGTGGTTCACAGTGCAACCTTAGAAGACTACGACAAGTGTACAGGAGTTGCAATCCTTCTTTGGATTGGCTAAACATTATCAACAGGTCATAGAGGAGTACTGAAGGAAGGTTGCACTTTTAACCGAAATGTCGAAGAAAGGTATAATGTGGAAGTGGTTTGAACAATGTAGAGGAGCTTCGACAACTTAAAAGAAGCCATGGTGAGAAATTTGCTTCTTAACATGCCAGAGATAAGCAAGGCATCAGAAGTACAGATCGACGCATCTGACTTCGTATTAGGGGGAGTTTTGTCGCAAGAAAGCCACCCTGTAGCTTATAAGAGTCAAAAGTTGTCAGAAATGAAGCAAGGGTACACTAATCAAGAGAAAAAACTTCCAGTTATACTACATTAGTTGCAGACTAATGGGAAGAACTCATCAACGAACTGAAGTCTCCTTAAGTTAATAACGTGATAGGAACTACTTCTACTCCACACCATCATGAAGTATAGAGGAAATGTTCCTCGGGCATAATTTGAAAAAAGATGCCATTAGGAGGAAGAAGTGGGCAGACAAGAATAGAAGATTGTCCGAGTTCAAGTTTGAAGACTTGGTACAACCGAAGCAGATGCTCGAACAGATTCAAAGAGAGCCGAGATAAGAGAATAGTGCAGAAGTATGGAAGTCTAGTCCCAGTTACTGCCAGAAGTAGAGAAAGCTACATTCAAGGTCCGGAGGCCAGCCTAGATGAAGATGCGCTCAGTCTTTCATGTTAGCAAGTTGAAGTCATACCTCGTTGACACTGAAGATTCCATGCGCCATCACCCAACAAGAGAGAAGATCAAGGAGCAGCCGTAGAAGAAGACTACCAAAAAAGTTGAGGAGATTCTAGCAAAGAGTCAAGCAACCAAAGAGAGTCGACACCATGAAGAGTTCCTCATGAAGTGGAAGATCTTTGGTGAAGAAAAAATCAGTTAAGAGAAAGCCAAAGAACTGAAGCAGTTTCAATAGAAGATTAAAGACTTCAAGATAACGTTATCGTCTAGAAAGCCGATAAGATTAGGTAGGGGAAGATATAAGAGCTTCACGCAATTGCTTGTCTAAGGCCAGCTAGTAAGCCTATGGTCGCAAGTCGGGAGGCATTATTGTGGCTTGGGAGTGTTCATTATAGGCACTATTTAGGGGTGTGACAATTGAGACATAAGGTATGTCTCCTCACGCCACACCCGCAAGTCTCAAAACCCTCGAGTAGATAGAAATATGCTACTTGTATGAATTAGTCTAGCTTATTTGTATTGTCGTGATATGTAGAGACACTTGCTTGTTTAGTGCTTGTACGCCATTGTTGGCTTGTATGCTTATCCATAGTTTATCAATAAAACATCGCATTATGTTGGATTACAATAATGGCTTGTTTCTGCTTATTCTCTATTATTGATATATATATTTTTGTAGACAACTAACCCGCTGAGTTTATTATGTGAAAACTCATTTAGATTGATTTACTAGTTGGAATGTGCTAGTAAGTGCTGAACGGGCGTGAATCTCAACTAAGAGAAAGTTGGCTCATGACACATAGCCACTTCATATGCATGCAATTATGGTTCCTTTTTCATCTTGAACTCTTTTTAAAAATTTAGAAAAAGTTTATACTACTTTATCTTTTATTGCCAAAAATAATACCCATGTAAATTTTGAGAAATCATCAGCAATTACAAACACATAATACTTGCCACTAAAACTTGCAATTGTTGATGGCTCAAACAAGTCCATATGAAAAAATTCCAATGATCTAGAAGTTGAAATATGCATTTTTTACTTGAAAGAAGATTTTACTTCTTTTCCAAATTAGCATGCATAAACAATTTTGTCATTCAAAAAATCAATCTTTGGAAGGTTATTTACAAGATTCATTTTAAAAATCTTTGAAATCAAATCCATACTTACATGCCCTAATGTTCTATTCCTTAGCCAACTATTTTCATGTAATGCAGAAAAAAAATTATTAACATTGGATGCACAATCAATATCAATAGTATACACATTTTCATTTATAATATTGATGGAAATTGTTTTATCGCCAAGATAATTTTAATCATACAACATGTAGGTTCAAAAATAAACCCTTTATCACACAATTGACTAATGCTAAGAAGATTATCTTCAAATTATTAACTAACAAAAAATTCTTAATCAAGATAGAACTTGTGTTACCCATGTTAACGAAGCCAATGATTCTCCCTTTTATGTTGACCCTAAATGTAATATATCCTTCATCTTTGTATTTTGTAAAACTTGAAAGTAGAGATAAATTTCACGTTACGTGTCTTGAACAACGCTATCAAGCAATAATTTGTTGCCTTTCAATACCAACAAAAGAAAGTTATGTTGAAGCTTTAGGTACCCAAATTTTCTTGGGTCCTTGGTTGTTAGTTTTGGTTTCTCTTGCAACCCATACCATATTGATGCCAAATGTATTTCTTCTCATGAGATATTTATGACTTAAATGACCAAAAATATTACAATAATTACAAGTGGCATTACTTTTAACTTTTGAAGAAGATTTTACAAAATAGTTTTTATAAAGTTTTGTTTGACATAAGGCTTGTATCCAATCCCACCTTTATAAAAAAAAAAAAAAAACATTTTTTAGATACTAAGAGAAGTTTCAAGTTCTTTTAACCTTTTGTAAATTTTAAAACAATTTTTTAAAATCAATTAACTCATTTTTGAGATTTTGATTATCTTCTAGGAAGCCTTGTTTCTCATTTTCAAGTGAAACATTCAATTCTTAAAAGGAAACAATTTCAATGGATAAACCATTGAATTTCTTTTTGAGAATGCAGTTTTTAGAAATCAATATGTCAAAATCATCATCTAACTTTTCAAAGGCATTTAATAATCCATCATAAGAATGTTTTGGTTCTAGATCACTTATCTCATCTTCTTGGTGATTTCATCATCTGATGAAATTTCTTCATCATTATCCCATGTTGCTACCACCAACTTTTTCTTGAACTTCTTGTATTTGAGTAATTGGTAATCCACTTTGACATGTCCGGCTTTCTTATACTTATAGCAAGTGATTTAATTATTCTTGCTTTTATCATCTCTTCGGTTACCTCTTGTCACTTCTTTAAAGTTCATTCCTAAGTTCTTGTTTCTAAGGTTGTTTTGAACTTCCTTGCCATGAAAGCAAGGTCCTCATCATCATCTTCACTATCTTCTTCATCATTCTCATATGTTGACAATGTTTTTCTTCTTTTTATCCTTAACTACTCGGTCATCAGAGATTTTAGCTTCATAATCCATGAGTGACCTAATAATATTATTAAGAGCGAGTGTATTAAGATCTTCAGCTTCCTCAATTACCATCATATTTGCTCTTCATTCCTTCGGTAAAGATCTAAGGATCTTCTTCACTTGTTCACTATTAGTGAAGGTTTTTCCAAAAGTCTTGAAGGAGTTCATTATATTCATGAATCTTATATACATAATGTGAATAGATTCACGAGGCTCCACCATTGTCGAGTCTACTAATGTTGAATTCCTTAACTTGACTAGTTCCTTCGTAGACCACCTCAAGAGTATGCCAAATTTCATGTGTTATTTCACAACTAAAAATCCTATGAAATTTCTTTTTGTCCACTACATAATAAATGGTATTAATGGCTTTGGAGTTAATAGAAACACCCTTCTTGTCATTCTCATCCCTCTAATTCCTAGGCTTGGACATAGTCTCTCCTTTCTCATTTCACTTTGTATGAATATATAGACCCCAACTAACTCTCTATGCTCAAAGTCAGTGACTTGTAGGAATATTTTCATTCTAGCCTTCTAATATGCATAATCATTTCCATCAAAGAAAGAAAGCCTAGATGTAGATTGTACCTAAAAATGTCCTTGGGTTGCCCTAATCGTTTCTTAAATGATTAAGTCCTAAACAAGATAATCTTACTTTGATACCAATTAAATACCGATATGTAACCTAAGAAAAGGATGAATTACGTTTCTAAAAGTTAATACAAGAAATTTAAATTTTCATTTTAGATTTTTAACAATAACCACACAAACAATAATGTGTAAAAATTAAAGAGAGTGAGTAGAGAGATCAAACACCCGAATTTATAACGGTTTAACACAACTTTTGCCTACGTCCACTCCTTTAAGTTTTACTTGAAGATTTCACTATGAACAAACCTTGAAAACCCAAGATTTAATATACAACCAATGAGATTTTTGATACTCCTTCAAACCTTACAAGTGATTTCACCCCCTAATCACTCAACCTCATAACACCCAAACGAACGACCACTTCTTTCACTCTTTTATAAAAAAAAAAATAAGTATAAAAATAAGATTACACTGAAACATGATTCTCCAATAAGAGAGAATATTATAAATAAAAAAAATTAGGTGTATAATGTGTTTGTAGTGATTTTTAAGCACTTAGGATTTAAAAGAAAAGTTCAAAATCAACTATCAATGTGTGTAAGACTTGTATTTATAGTTAGGGTTAAGAAACTAACCATTAGGAGATATAAAATTTAAAACTTAAGCTCAAACAGTCAATTGGTTTGAGTAATCAGTTGGCCAATTCTTAAAAATTCAAAAACCAAAAATGAACTAGGAAATCGATAGGTCGGTTAGAGCAAAAGGTGGGCGGGTTTGTCTATTTGTTCTATTTTTAAAATTTTTGAAAACCTTACAAATTGGTCATTATCCAATTTTTGAAATTTACAATTAGGTTTGTGACCTAGATTCCAAAGGTTTCCATTTTGTTCCAAATTTTCGTGTTTTCAAAGTGTGTTTGTACAAAAGAATTGAGCTTACACAATTATACACACACAAGCATATATCAAAAGAAATTACAATGCAAACTCTAAACTTGTGTCTTGATTCTTCCTTTTTCATTTGCTTGATTGAACGGCCTATTTTGTTATCATCAAAGCAAGATTTGTGTGACGTTAAGGTCAGCAAAATTGAAATTGAAGTGCTTAAGCTTTATTTTAGACTGTGAGTCAAATTGTTTGTCAAATGCTTTACACACTTCAATAGAATTTTTACAACCAATAACCAAACTGATTATTGCTTCACTCATTGACTACATTAATTGCCATCAAGTTGGTCTTGCATTTTCCATAAAATGTATTTTGGACATTTGTTTGGAAAACTTTTAGTTCTTCCTGATCTGAATCGTGAGAGACAAAGTAAATCATCACTTATGAATCTTTCAAGTCCATTTCCTTTTATCGAAGACAAAACTTATCATTTTTACATCAAATAGTTAGTTCTATCTAATTTGATTAGAACAAAGAAGAAGGAAGTGTTTTAAGAGATAGTAGAGACTAAGAGATTTATACAAGACATTTTAAAAATTTGATACCAAGCTGAAGTTTTGTGAAATCTATTTGTTTGGAAAGAAAGTTAAAAAAAATGAAGTTTTTGAAAGAAAAATAGAGTATAAGCAGAAACTTTTATTGACTTTCTTCATTGAAAACAATACAATGGTTTTGTCACACCCCATTCCACCTTTATGGTTACTTAACAACTACCACACAATCACGAGATGTATTTCTTACCTGTATTCCCTCCATTGTGTAAGGCTTTTAATATTTCATCCATACAAATATATAAAATCCTAATATTAATATTTCACATGTATGTTCACATATATATACAGTTATATATATGTTATTTACAAATTATTAACCACACATAGTTTATGGATACAACTGTAATCTGAAAAATCTAATCTGGAAAGTGGATTCACGACCTCTTCGTTATCTGTCTAATTTGAAAATATTTTTAAAAATAAAATAAAATGTGAGTATAATTCAGTGAATAAATGGATAAGTAAATCTGAAAAAAAAATCATAAGAATATGAGTTAGGGTATCACACACTTTAATAAATTAAATACAAATTTTTCGCAACAATTTTAAACACTTTATCAATTCAATTAACCTAGTAAAACAATTTCACATTTTAAAAATTTGAAGTTTAAACTATTCATTTAAAAATCAAACAAATAATACAAAACAATTACATTCTAGAGGGAAGCTCACCTATTATGGTTCATCCCTTTAAACTTAATTTCAGAAGGAAGCTCATCCATTATGGTCTATCCCCCTAAAATTTATTATAGAGGGAAAGCTCACTCATCCTGATCCATCCCTCAAAACTTTAGTAAGGAGGGAAGCTCACTCATTACTGGTCTGGCCCTCTAAACTTTATTACATGAGGGAAGCTCACCCATATTGGTCCAACCCTCATGAGTCATGTCCTCTATCCATGCATGGACACACTCACACTAAGCACTTATACCAAACGGTCTCAACATATACAATCTACAAAACATTTTTCATCATAAACATAAGTTGCAACAATCAGAATATTACATTATCACAAATCAACTCATACCTGAAATTCGCATATAACATTTACCATATACATCACATATCAACACAAATCAATTTATCACATTGTCAATCCATCCACAAAAATCCTTTCATAAAATTTTAAAAATATTTCTTGAAATTACCCTTACTTAATGAAATCACAATTCACGTTAAAAATAGATTAAATTTTATAAATTCATATAACAATTTAACATTCAAATTATTTATTTAAAACCTTAAAAAAACATATCCATCTACTCACTCGTACGCTCTCAAATATCCGAATCAAGGTGTTGGCGCCGGATGCTCGAGTCGTTAGTCTACAATTTCACGATTCTTTGTTAGATTCTATATAGTATGTCTAATCACATAAAACAAATATAATATACATAATTTATCACCTAACTAATCAATAATAAAATTGAAATATCCCTTAAATAAAATTTGAATTTAGGCTTAAAATCTCTTTTATGAACAAGGCACACACTCTACGCTTGCGACAAATGTGCACCGCTTAAAATTGGCAATATATTTCGACTTAAATTTTTGATGACACACTTTATTATGAGTTTCGTTTACATAACACTTTACGGATTTTGGTTTTGATCCATTTACCCAAGTTACACCAAGTTTTCGATATACAACTCATGAAAATCGACAGAATGTCTATTTACAAAAAATTTCTTCAATGTTGTTTCTTTGCGAAATGGGATGATTTTTGAAAATATTATGCTTCTAGATATCTAGTTTCTATAGAATTTTATAGGCCGTCGATCTAATGTCTGAAACTTACTAAATACTCATTTTTTTTTAGCTTTGCTCAGGTTTCCAATGACTAAATCCATTCAAATTTGTCCTACGTTTTTAATACCATTTCGATCACTAATTTCATGATCTATCGCACCTTAGTCTTCATTTTTCCATCCTCTAAACACTTATAGAAGCGTATGATGACCGCTCACATTTCGTCTGGTTATGCAAGCATATTCGCCACAATGCTCACACACAAATACTGCCGACAATTTTTATCCCTACATTTCCATCACAATTTTCATGCCTTTATACCCTTTTCACTTTACATTCTCACAAACAAATATCATTATATTATAGAAAATTTTCAGTTTATGCCCTGCCTAAGTTATATCATGCTCTAACACAAGTTATCCACAATAAAAACCACATACAACATGCATGTTAATCCCATCTATCATCCTTTCACCCCATTCACAACATCATCATCAAAATGTCTCCACCCAATCACATGTATAATGTCACGCCCCGACCTTGGGGTCCACCTGTGATAATCGCTATAAACTCTCATGATACATCTTATGCTCAAAATGTATCAAAAGAGCCTGTAACGCTTATCTGTATATATCCAAAACTTGAAAACAATTCATAATAACAAATTCCCATCCATGGAATTATCAACATCAAAGAATTGATCTCCGTGATCTATTTATCAACAACATATATAATGAATATAAATAACAATTTAAAACATTACATATGGGTTGAACAAAATATTAAGTTCGAACATATATCAACTAGTTTACAATTTCTTTTCAAAATCCAAAATAAAACCAATATTCTAGGAAAATATATATATATATGAAATTACACATCTAGTGGACTTAAGACAAAACATGTGAGTCAAGACGAAAAGGCCTACCAAGAGCATTTCATGCTCTCAACTACGACCACAAGCCCAATTAGGACTACTCCTAACCTGAAAGCTGTAATTGTGAAAAGTGAGTATACAACTATACTTAGTGAGTGAACGCATACATACATAGATATATATACATGCACACACATTTTTAAATCATCAAATATTGGGATTATACTCAACATGTCATGCTTAAAAAATATATATATACATATCATGTACCACATATGATTGTAAAGCAATTTATGGGTTTACAATTTATTTAAAATGTCCAAACCGAGCTGGCTATATTATCTCGACCACTTCCCTGGCTGAGATAATGTTGAAATCCATTAATGAGATTGTTATGCATATTACCATATGCAATGCATTCTTGTAAAATAGAAACTCATTACTTAAGCATTATAAAATCATTTAATTTATATAAAACATGCATTTATAAAATAAGTTCGTCTTACTGATGTTGGCCTGAGTAATCACTTGATGATAAAATGACTATCCTCATTGTATTCATCAAATCTAGGAGATCTCTATCAAGCTAAAAAGACTTTCCATAAGGTCTCTATATAATTGCACATCTGTGCACCAGCTCACAATGGACTTACTATGGCTTAACCTTTCTTATATAGCCCCACAATGGCACCAGTAACCTATGAGGCCTCTCATAGGTCCATCTATTGGTTATAACCCTATATATACAGTAATTAACTTGGCTCATTGGCCATATAATAATAATCGGCTTTAACGGCCTGATATCACCAGTATACATGCATTAAAAATAATTTATTTTTAGTATGTTAATGTTCCCATGTAAAACAAAACCAGACCTCCCAATCCATTACATTTTCAAACAACCTTCATAAAACACATAAACCAAATTCGGCTTCCCCGGCCATTATATGCATGTATATCAAAATATAATTTAACGATAAACCACAGTACATAAATCATTTCCCAATATCATACCAACCAACAATAACATTTTCAATTTCAATAACTTAACACACAAGCGCATATATATTTGTAGATATCACAAGCATTTTATTCAACACCCATATCCGGAGATGTTACAGTCGGTTGACGGATTCTCACCATTACTCTAAGCCTCACTATTAATTTAAATACACATTCAAATATGAAACCACTTGATGATATACAATATATGCTGCACCTACAGGCGATAAGCCCAATTATGAACTAAATAAAATTTTCAATGTATTACAACATGCTATATTGTAAAGTATATGATACATTCCAATTACCACTTTAAAACATTACCATTTGAATCTGTAACACCCCATTCTTATACTTATTCAATCAATCATTATTACATAATACTACATCATTTCATACAAAGAGTGTTACTATTACATAATTATTAAATGTCTACAATTTCTAAATTACTTACACGTATAAAAAGTTATCTATATAATTAGTTCTCAAACTCATAATTACTCTATTAATTACATGTATAACCAAAATTTTCATCTATTCTTAACTAACCTTGCACGCGTCCTTTGTTACTTTTACGTACTATTATTTGAAAAATAAAACTTTTACAATAAAAAGTGAGATAGCATCTCATTAAATAAACCATGAAAATTTTTCATATGTCGATGTAATACAGAACATAAATACTTAAATAGATCAATATATTTTCAAACCTTTCATATTTATTTCCTTTTCAAAATAATCATATTTGTATAAACAGATCAATGAATTTTCAAACTATCAATTTACATAGGAATTCATTCATATTTCAAACATT
>JAXCLQ010000005.1:6238780-6267430 GCA_035584115.1 Cedrela odorata | reverse complement strand
TTTTCATTACCCCGACATAATTTATAAAATGACCAAATTACCCTTAGTGTGTAAAATAACTAAAATGCCCTTAATTTAAATTTTAGGGTATTACACTCCACTACTTCATTGTCGCCATAACAGAACCAACCATTATAATACCTCCACAAATAAAACACCTTGTTCATAAAGTAGGGAAATCAAATTGAAGGGTCTAGTTGAGCTCCCAAGTTGCATCGTTTTCCAATTACCATTGCCAAGGAACTAATAATTTTGTGACCACTCGATTTTCATGTTTAACCAGATGACGATCTAAAACCTGCTCAAGTTCAAGTCGAAGGGTGCCAACTAAAGTCAAATGAGGCAACTTGGAAAGAAGAAGCACTGTGCGACCAATGGATTTCTTTAGTTGAGAAATGTGAAACACCAGGTGAATCAAGGAGTAGGTAGAAGCTTTAGAAAAGGCCCAAAAAAGCAAGGTGATAGTTTCTGGCTATGGCGATGGCTAACCGAAACTTGCCGATATGGTTGCAAGCGAAGGTAAACTTCTTTACCCACTTGGAATTTCCTTTTTATATCTTTACAATCTGTATATTTGTAACATCCCTTAAATTCAGAGATGTTACCGGTAGATGACATAGTCCACATCACCCTAAGCTTCTCTCTATCTATCTGAATGCATGTATGAACCTTATAAACTTATTATAACATGATAATCCATGCATATATTGCATAAGAGCATTATGCCCAACAATAGAACATCAATGTAATTCATCAATATTTTACCAACTGTAATGTGTCATCATACATATCACAGTTTAGACACAACTCTAAAATATGCTGCTGACTATGTTATACATGACTTACATGACTTACATGCCTTAATGACAGTAGCGTGTATCATTTTCCTTTTTCCGTGTCTCCGTGGTACTTATATCTCTCTTTTTCATTTTTAATTACATGTCTAACCTACAAAACTGAAAAGGTAAGGGGTGAGTCTTGGGAGACCTAGTGAGTGGATAATATAATGTAGTAAATTACACATATTAGAAATATCAAATTTTGTTGTAAAAAAAATCAACTCAAGATTTAATTTTCAAATCATACAAATGATAGACTATCATAAAGAAATTTTCAAACTGAGTTATTAAAAATCTGGATTTAACACCATACTTGAAATTACTCTGTTGTGATAAAACTAATTTCGAGTAAATGATTATAAATAAAAAAACTCTATGACTCTGGTATTCTGACCTGCGATGTATTACAGTTAGTCAGAATATGACCTTTAGTCCCGTAGAGTGACTTCTGGCCGAAAGGCAAACCTCTGGCCTCATAAGACAATCTCTGGCCCAAAATCAATCTCTGAACCCATAAGGCAAAATCATTTTAGAAAATAACACATTTCAAAATTATGTTCTCCAAAACAATTTTGATAATAGCTCTGAAATCATAATACAAATCAGTTTTGTAAAATCAATGAAAGTGTATCTAAAACTATTTCTGTATTAATGTTTGAAATCATGAAATCAAAATATACTTAATTAAACTTTTACAAATTTCCATCATAAACCAATCATGCCAAAAGGATCATAAGTCCATGAATTCATAAAATTTTCATTCAATCATAGATCAAAGATTTAAATCAATATTCCAAACATTTAACTGAAATAATATTTCGAAAAAGTAAAATATCCACTCACACTTATTTTAAATCAATAATAATAAATATATTTCATAGTTTGTAAAGCAATAAGTTTTATAATATAGTGTAAAAGAATAAAAATACGTAAAGATCCAATCACTGGTTTAAGCTTAACCTCATTTAATTCGAGACACTGTTAGTGACCGGCCTGGTCGACAATCTACAATCAAACATTCTTTCGTTAAAAACCCGAAATGTGGTATACCTATCCCAAGGATGAATAAATATACTATGAATGATGAAGCCAAATCTAAATTCAAAATATCTAGGATCCCCAATGGTTTAACAGAAATTAACTTGAAGTCACCCAGGTCAGGAAATCGTCAATCCAACTCTATTTATTCTAGGTTATGTCTCCTAGAAACAAGAGATAATTTAAAATATTGTTGTGAATAATTGGAAACAAATTTTATTGAATTTTTAATATATTCATCCCCTATAAGTCTAGTTTATATAGCCTTTTACGGTGCTTCATTTGGACTTCTATAGCTCAACTTATACTTAAATGAGCAGACACTATTCCAATTCAATTCCGCAACAAGGCACTGGTTTCTAAAGTTTTATGGGAATCTGTTTCAAGATGAAATAACTCGATTTTTAATTATATCATTCCTTGTTATATCTAGTTTCTATAGCCCTTACAGATCTTGATTTCAACTCCTAATGTTCAAGTTGTAATCAATTTACTACACACTACACAAACACAGAACAGTGTGCTACCCCAAAATAGGGTAATCGATTTTTGACTCTACTGAGAATTTATCCCTACATGAAATAATATAATTTTTGATATGTTATTCCCTTATGTGTCTAGTTTTTATAGAAATTTATGGTGCTAAAATTGGATGTCGGAATACTATTCTATTTTGGGTTTTTCGCACATTGTTCAAAAAATTTTGACAAACTGAATGCTATGTAGGACGGCCAAGTTGCTAAATTTTTTGGAAACTCACCCTTTCACGGAAAATTTTGATTTTTCACTATGTCACTTGTTATCGAGTTTAGTTTCCATAAAATTTACGGCTTATTAATTGGAGATCTATAATTCATTTTATAAGCCAAATACTGAACCTAGGTCAAAAATTCTAGCAAGCCGAGAACTGCCCTTGCCTTATCAGTTTTCCAACCCCATGTCCTAGCCATATTTTAGTCATCATAACTATACATATTGACACTTAAATTTTATATACCTCATGCATAAAACACAATCAAACATAACCATATTCAAACATTTACATTCTTCAACAACCTTTCCGCTCATTAAATATCATGCATGCTTACATTCCAACTTACCATATTTCGTACTTAAAATATAGTTATATACATATTAAACATTCACTGCCATATATCACATTGAACATTGCCACCATTTGCATGTATCATGAACATTTTATTTTCATATTTCTCATGTATAAAAACAACCAAACACTGCTATTTATTTAAGACAAACACTGCCATATATAAAAATTTCTCATTACCATTTATAACATCCCAGTTGTTGATTTTTCAGAATCAAACAAATACATACATAATTCATAAATTCATCAAAAATCACTTCATTAATTTTTCAGAATTTGAAAGTGATCCTTACCTCCTTGGTAGCCAATTGTATCACCTTCTTTCTTCTTTTTTCATTCTTTTTCTCTTCTTTCTTCTCTTTTCTTTCTTTTCTTCTTCTTTCTTCTTTTTCTTCCTTCTTTCAGCCTCTCTCTCTCTCTCAATTTTTCTCTCCCTTTCTCGACTAACCTTTCTTTCTCTTCCTAGTATTTCTTCTCACGGTTTCTCCACCTCCTTTTTCTTTCTTTCTCTTCTTCTTCTTCACTTTCCTTTCCTTCTTCTATTTTCGATCACCTTCTCTTCATTTTCCTTTCCAACCATCAAATAGTAGAACTAATCAATCATCACAATGAATTAAAAACAAATTCCAAATTCTACTCACTCACAACCCTTTTTCTCAACAATCAAACATCTAAATCAATCAACCACAACTACAACCACAATCACAATCACAAAATAAAACATTAAAACAAACAAATCAAAAAAACTAAATCATCTTCTTACCAATTTCAACCAAGGACCTCGTCGATCTCACCTTCACCTTCTCGTCTTCTTCATTTTCTTCTCTTTGTTTTGTATCTTTCACATTCGGCTAAGACCCATTTAGTAGCATTTTTTCCTTTTCTCTCATCTTTCCCTCCTTCCTTTCTCTCTTTTCTTCTTCTCTTTCACGACTTCACCCTTTCTTTTTTTTTTCTTTCCTTGCCAGTTTGGCCTTTTTCCTTATCTCTTCTTGTCTTCACGTAAATTCCTCCTTCCTTCTCCTTGTTTTTCCTTTTTCTCTCATCTCTCCTGTCATTTTTGTCTTGATTTTCTTTCTAAAGAAAGGTAGAGTTTTCTAGAAATTTTTGAAGCTTAAATATAAAAATTTGGGCTTGACTAAATAGTTTTGGCTTCAATCTCACATAAATTTGGGCTTAGGCTTAGTTAATAATATTGACCCTCATTTAACAATAATTTGGGCTTGGCTTGGTTTTGCTTTATTTCCTACAATCATAGCTATTTACATCGATTTATCTTACTTACCTTGATTTAGCATATTTCTCCTTAAGTTTTGAGAATCTTATATTCTAGTACTTGGTATTATATTAAAATTACCATGAAATAAAAAAAAATGAGGTCATGACAAATTTCCTTATAAGAGTTTGTGCTTTGTTAAGGTTCTCTCGATGTAAACTAAGGAGTTAATGACAGTTGTGAAGCTTAGAATCAACCGCAGCCACAACGATGGTGCCTGGTTCATAGACAAGTAATCTAGGAGTTTATAACCTATATGTTGCTTCAAAATGAGACATTTTGCTTGACATATGCATGTTGATATTGTAACTCCACTTCGCCATTAAAGCCACTGCGCTTACTCTTTAGGTCATTCACCTACCATACACTATAAGTAACACTTAATAGTTTTGTTGACATCCTTAGTTTAACCATTTATTTATGGATGGTAGGCAGAGCTGTACTTAAGAGTATTCCCCTATATATGAAACAGTTCCTACCAAAACTTACAAATGAACACTGAGTTTTTGTTAGAAATAATTGATTTAGGCATGCGATGTAATTTAACATTAAATGTAGGAATACTTGAGCTACACTTTAGGCAGTATAGGGAGGAATGAGAACCATAAAATAGATGTACTTTGTAAGGCGGTCAACTACTACAAATATCATATAATCAAAACATAAAACAACCAACACAAAAACATAGCATTAACAAGCTACTTCGAACTACAATTATCACTATTAAGATGAACGGGGTATGATGTGCTCGACTACGATGCATAAGGCAACTGGTGACCTAGAGGTGGCAGTCATGGTAGTTGAGAAGTAGCTATAGGTCCTCGATAATGTGCTAGTGTCGCTTTTCACAATAGGCTCTCTATGAAGCATCGAGTTTCCTTTCGAAACTCGAGTCTTAGCCTACCAAGCTGCAAAATCTCTTCTTTGCCATGCCCAAGACGCTTCTTCATCTTATGCATTTGAGTTGTCATTGTTGATTCTAATATAGTGATTCGCTTATCAAAATTTGTTATGGCAGTATTAACTCACTCCATGACAGTAACCATTGCGGCCCGAATCTCCTTCAATATGGCCGTCAATGCTGAAGGAGTCGGTGAGGGTGGTGCGGCGCTACTGGCTCAGGCACTTCCACAAATGCTTGTTGGTCATCCTTCGTTAGCATTGCAGGCTTGTCCGATGGCTGGTCCTTTGGCTCTGTTAGGCCTCTCCTTGTCTTTAGATGCTCGGAACCTTCTTAGAGCAACCATTTGCCCTCTGTATTATGCTTTTAATGCATGTGGTGTAGGGTTGTCTATAATAACATTGCTGCGATAAGGGGCTCTATGGTGTTGCTCTTTATATATAATTGAGTTGGTTCAATAAGGAAAATGCTTGAGACAACATAGCCACAATACAGATGGTTCACTTTCATAGCTGTCGTCTGAACCATGGCAATGAGGATCCAGATGATCAAATCAGAAGGTTTACCTTTCATTATGCTCACCATTTACCACATGTCCTCATATGTCATCTCAGAAAACCGTTTGGATCGAGCGATGAGATTGTAGAACAATAAGAGGTGTAGAATCCGCTTATAGACACCAAGACACACTAGTTTATTGTCCATTTTCGTAATGTTGCAATTCTTGAATATCACCTTACAGGCCTCTAAAGGCTAGAAAACGCTTGCTGGATACATCACTCCCTTAACTGGTACTCTCGTTACCTATGCTAACATGTTGGCATCTACTAGAAACACACGCCCTCTAACCATGCCTGTGAAGTCAGTCATCCTTATTTTCTTGGAATAAAGGTCTTTAGCATCCAAATTAGAGTAAAACATTTTTACAAAGGTATCAAAATTTGTCCCTCTAAACTTGAGGAAATATGTCCACCCAAATTCTTCAAACGTCCTAAGGTATGATAAATTATTTGATTCCAAGAAGTTGAAATTAATGACTCTCTCAGGGGAAACTTTTCAGTTTAGGTATTGATTTACATACTTATCCTCAGCTTCTCGGTTTGGAAAGTTCGGATTTGAGAAGGAGGCTTTAGTTATTTGTTGAGTTTTTCGTTGAGCGATTTCGAGGTTCTTAGTTCTAGGTATTTTCAAGGTTGTTTGGAAAATTTGGAGAGCTTTAGAGATTCTGAGATTTCATTTTTGGAGGGAGTGTTTTGGGTAATTTCAAAAATTTCAGATTTTGAACCTTTTGGATGTGAAATCGTGTAAGTTAAATGCATTGATACATTTCAAAAAAGAATCCATACCATAGTGTAAGTTAAATATAATAAATGGACATTTAATACGATGTACATGTGTCAATCGAGGAGTTTAAAGGCTACCGAAATAGCTGCCAAAATTAAATGCATATCGACAGATCTGATGCAAGAATCGATAAATTTTCATCTTCTTAAGAATGTATCGATACAATTTCATTGACGTGTCGATCTTAAACCAAAATCATTAAAGTACCAACACACTCTCAAGTGCATATCAATCATTTTATAAGGTATCGATACTTGTGAAGTAAGGTATCGATCTGAATATGTCCATAATCAAAATTAAATATACTGGCATGCACAAATAAGTTCAACCATGATTCATTTAATTTTCATCTTTCCTAATTCAATTTTTATTAAATAAAAACGTTCCCGATTAAGTAGTTTAGTAAAAATATCAACTAATTTATTATTCGTACTAACATATTCAAAGCATACATCCTCTTTACTAACATGATCTCTAATGAAATGGTGATGGATCTCTATGTGCTTAGTTCTAGAATGATGTACTTGATTCTTAGTCAAATTAATGACACTTGTATTATTACATAGAATATGGATTTGGCTAATGTTCAAACCATAATCTCGCAACTGATGTTTAATTCATAAGAGTTGTGCACAACAACTATTTATAAACACATATTCTGCCTCAATGGTAGAAAGTGCAACCATGTTTTGTTTATTACTAAATCATGATACTAGTGCATTTCCAAGAAAATAACAAGAACCATTAGTACTTTTTCTATCCACTTTGCAACCCTCATAGTCAGCATTTGAATAGCTTCTCAAGCCAAACTCACTATTCTTTGAATAGAACAATCCTAAGTTGGGTGTAGTTCTTAGATATCTAAAAACTTATTTTACGGCTATAAGGAGTGATTCTTTAATATTAAATTGAAACCTCGCACACATGCATATCCTATAGATAATGTAAGGTCTAGAGGCGGTCAAATAATGTAAAAAACTGATCATGTCTCTATACATCTTTTGATCCACATTCTTTCCTATCTCATCCTTGTCCCTAAGGAAGTGAAGGTGCTTATAAGAGTTTGAATGGGTTTACTCTCTATCATGTCAAATTTCCTCAAAAACTCTTTGATGTATTTTGATTGGGAGATATAAATTTCATCATTTGTTTGTTTAATTTGGAGTTCCAAAAAGAAATTTAATTCTCGTATTATACTCATTTCTAACTCTCATTTCAAACTCTCATTTCATAAGATTTGAAAATTCAATATATAAAGATTTATTAGTGCTTCTAAAAATGATATCATCAACATAAATTTGAACTAGTAAAATATCATTATTTTTTATTTTAATAAAAAAATGTAGTATCAAAACTCCCCTTCATAAAATTATGTTTTAACAAAAATTTATTAAGTTTTTCATACCAAACTCTAGGAGCTTGTTTTAAACCATAGAGTGCGTTAGTGAGTTTATAAACATAATTTGAAAATTTATATTTTTCAAAACCGAGAGATTGTTTTGCACAGACTTCTTCATTTTTAAAACCATTTAAAAATGTATTTTTGACATCCATTTGAAAGAGTTTGACATTTTTGAAACATGCAAAGGCTAAGAGTACTCTAATAGCTTCTAGTCTAGCCACGGATATATAAGTCTTATCATAATTTATTCCCTTTTCTTGACTATACCCTTGTGCAACTAGCCTAGCTTTATTTTTAGAGATATTCTCATTCTCATCATGCTTATTTCTAAACACCCATTTAATACCAATGGTTGTATAATCATTAAGTCTAGGTACTAGAGTCCAAACTTCATTCCTTTAGAATTGGTTCAACTTTTCTTGCATGGCTATTAACTAATTTTCATCCTTTAGAGCTTTTTTAACATATTTTGGTTCAATTTGAGAGACAAATGCTAAATTTTAAATCTCATCCAAATTTTCATTAATTTCTTTTATCCCTCTTTTAGTCTTAACTCCTTGTGAATAATCCTCAATAATTAGCTCTTTTGGATAACTAGAAGCAAACTTCTATGCCTTAGGAAGATCTTTAAGAGGTTCCTCCTCTTTTATAATTTATTTTCCTTTTTCTTTAGAGGTGTCTTCTAAATTCAAAATTTTCAATTTCTCTTCAACTTCCTTTTTTTTTTTTGCAATTAATTTAGCCAAGTCGAGATCAAATTCATCAAATATGACATGTACGGTTTCATCCATGACTCTAGTTCTCTTAATGAAAACTCTATAGGCTTTACTTTTAGAAGAGTACCCTAAGAATATTTTAATATTGGACTTATGTTCAAATTTTTCAAAATTATTTTTGGTATTAAGAATATAACAATTACATCCAAAGATTCTAAAGTATTTAATCTTGGATTTCCTTTGAAAGATAAGTTCATATGAAGTCTTATTTAAGATATTTTTTTATTAAAACCCTATTTGTAATATGATATACAGTGCTTATAACTTTAGCCTAAAAATATTTAGGTAGATTATATTCACTAAGCATGGTTCTTCCCATTTCTTGTAAGGTTCTATTTTTTATTTTAGCAACTCTATTTTATCATGGAGTTTTAGGTGTAGAAAAATTATGAGAATATTCATTTTTATCAAAAAGATTCCCAAAATCTTTGTTTACAAACTCTCCACCTTGATCACTCATAATCTTTACAATCTTGTATCCAATTTCATTTTAGATTTTCTATGAGAATTTTTTAAAAGTTTCAAACATATTACTTTTGTTTTCTAAGAAAAATATCCATGCAAATCTAAAATAATCATTAACAATTACACAATTACATATGCATAGAGTTTTTCTCCTAAGGATGCAACTCTATTTGGTCTAAATGATTCATATGTAAAAGTTCTAAGATACTGTTGTAAAGACTAAGTTCTTCGATTTAAAAGATGTTTTAACTTGTTATCCTAGTTGATAAAGACCACATACTTTATTTTTGAAAAAATTCAGATTAGGAAAGTTTTCTAATAACCCTTATTTAGCTAATTTTTGTATGAAATCCATGCTACAATGTCTTAATCTTCTATGCCATTTCCAAGAATCATCACATTGAACTTGCAAACAAATATTGTAATACCCTAAAATTTAAACTAAGGGCATTTTAGTAATTTTATACACCAGGAGTAATTTGGTCATTTTATAAATTTATGTCGAGGTGTTAAAAATTGAGTTAACAATATTATATTAATGCTTAATTAGCTATTAGAAATAATTTGATAACAATTTATTAAGTCTAGAAAAAAATTTTCTTAAAGCTCTATTCGCGCACCCGACCTTCAAACGAAAATTGGCTTTGATTGAAAAATCTAATTGATAAACGGTTTGGTTCTACTGAAAGAGGACTCAATAAAAATCGATATAAATTAAATTGAAGTCAAATCTGAGATCAAATAAAGGAGAATAGAAGCTTGGAACATAGAAAATTTTCAAATGATGTATTTACTCTTTTTCTATTTAAGCTCATTTTAATTTTTTAAGGGTAAATGTGTAATTTTTACAAATTTTCATTTCAATTAAAGTTGGCTGAGAACCAAATGCAGGGTATCTTCTTCTTATTTCCAGCAGCTTCTTCTTTATCTTGTTTTTAATATTTTTTTAATTTCTCCCAAATTACTCGATTTCTAACTGATTAAACTTCCTTTTCTTGCTACAAATCACATATACACGACACGGACTATACTCTAAGAACTTTGTTTGACCGATTCAGTTAACAATTGAGCCAGAAAGATAATAGAGTTACTATTCACAAATTGGAGATTTCTAAAATTACTTGCAATTTGGACATCTTAGAGTTAAATTGACCCCTCGGTATGGTTCCTAACTTCGTTTTTGTCGTATTTATGTATTTTTCGATAATTCACTGTTTATAACGTTGTTCATATTGAAAAATACTGTTTATGTTGGAAATATTGTTTATGCCGAAAAAATTGTTCATGTCAGAAAAAACTATTTATATCAAAAATTACTATTCATGCTAGAAATACTGTTCATGTTAAAAATTACTATTTATGCCGAAAAGTACTGTTCATATTAGAAATTACCATTCATGTTAGAAAATACTGTTCATGATGAAATTACTATTCATCACAGATAATTTTTATAGATTATACTTGTAAGGTTAAGGTTAAACCGATTAGTTATTAGATTAGGTGAAATTAAATTTTGTCGGAAAATATAAATAGTGACAGTATCGTTGAGTTCGATTTAGATTTTAAAATAATGTGTTATCATACGAAATTGCTTAATAATAGTGAATTAAATATAATCGACACTTCGATTATTAATCGTTAGATTCTGATTATAGAAGAAAATAGAATTCAAAAAAGGGGAAAACCTTATTGTACATCAATAACGTAGTTAAATTTTAAGCATGTATACTTCAATTGTTATATTAACAATTAATATAAATGTGTTATAGATTTTTACATATTTTTCATTCCTTTAAAATTATTTTATAAAACTTAATATTTTCTGAAATAAGGAATAGTTATATGTAAATTGATTTACATTCTGTTTTATATGGAAAATGAGATCCGCTTTGAGCTATATTTACATATTGTTGAGGAGGAGTTGTTGAGATATTATTTTGAGGCCAGGAGGAGGCCATTGTATTTTGAATTGTATTTTATTTCTAATTTTTGTATTAATGACAGTATATTAACCATTATTTTAATTTTCACTTAACCCTAGCCAGGAGACATAAGGGGGGAAGTTTGTGTGCTTTGAAAGCACATTCTGATTCCGATACATGTGAAAAGTAGAGGGCGAAGGGGGGTCTGATATCTGACCCAAAACTTATACACATCACTACATGTTATTATGTTTTCATTTGACTACTTAAAATTTTAATTCTAGAAATTATTATAATATGCAGTGGATATCCTGTTAATATGATTTCTGTCTGAAATTGATTGTAAGTTTAAACACATGTTATGTCGAAACTAAATTTATTTAAAATTTTCATTTCAGTATCCACTCACTAAGTTTTCCCCAAAACTCACCCCACCACAGTTTCTCGTGAGTGTAGAATTTTCTTCTAGGTGAGGATTCTAAGAGATATTCGTGAAGACCATTGGAATTCCAGATTCTCTATGCAGTCACCTAAGAGTTCATGTTATGGTCTGTTTTGTACATTGGGCATGACACCTAATTATGTATACACATTATAAGTGTCTTCTGTATACTTCTGTGCATATTGATATGTGTGCATATACTTTTTTATTTGTGAATATCCTGGTTTATGTCTAGAATTGTGTTGATGGGCATGGAGCCCTTAGTATTTGTGTGAGTTAATGCATATAATTGGTAGTTCTCTGCATTACAGGTCATATGTATAGGTTTTTGTTTGAGGCTTATAGGAGTAGGATATTCTTACCTCTATGCCATTACGATACCAATTTACTAGTATGTGACAAATATAATTTGATTCATTCAAGTTTTCTAGTTCTATGATATATACATCACTATTTCTAAGTGCATAGAATAATTTATTAGCATGCTCATTTAAGAAATACAACTTTATAACCATAATCACACAATTGACTAATGTTGAGCAAGTTATATTTTAAGCCTTTAACATATAAAACATTTTTAATTAAAATGAAGTTTATGTTAATAGTTCCAGTACCTTTCACCTTACTTCGACTATTGTCTCCAAAAATCACGTCTTTTCTATCCTCTTTTTTAGATGGAGAAATAGTTTTTTGTTTATCGTCATGTGTCTTGAGCAACCACTATTTAAAAACTACATTTTCTTGTACTTGTTACTCTTTACATAAATTCTTTATAAAATAGACAAGTTTATTTTGATACCCAAATGACTTTAGGTCTATAAACATTAGTTTAACCCTTGAATGTCTTGGCCATTTTAGCATGCATAATTTCTCTTAGTTTTATACCCTTAGGAACTCACATTAATTTAGGACCCTTATAGGCATTTCTCTTATGTGGACATATGTTACTAAAGTGACATTTTCTATTGCAATAGTGACAAGTAACAAAAGGGATTATTTGTTTTGAAATTTTTATGAAATAGTTAGCATAGACTTATTGTTTTGTTTCTTGTTTGTAACCAATTCCAGTTTGATCAAAAACTAACCTTTGACTAGCTAAAAGCTTGTCTAAATATTATTTTTCTTGTGTAAATTTGGCTAATATACCTTTAAAGGAGATTATCTCATCGTTGAAGACTTTGTTTTCGTCTTTTAACACTCTAATTTCTTTAACCATATTAGATTCATTTTTCGTTTGAAGTTTTTTAATTTTTAATTTTAAAGAATCATTTTCTTTTGAAAGCATAGAGTTCTTTTTCTTCACTTCTTTATGTTTTTCACATAAAGCTTGAAAATCATTTCTAAGTTCTTCATATAATGCAGTCAAGTTATCATACAATAGATCATTATTATTATTATTTAAACATTTATCATAATATAAAGAGCTTTGAGCTAAGGGAATTACCTCATTTTCTTGTTTTCACACGAGGCAGAAATTTGTATGCTCATTTTCTGATGAGAAGGTGTTTTCTTTATTAGATGAGTCATCCCATCTGACTTTCATTGCCTTCTTTTTCTTTTTGTCCTTTTTTGTCTTTCTTTAGAGGAAATTTAGATCTTCTATGCCCTAGTTTCTTGCATTCATAGTAGATAATTTATTTATATTTCTCCTCCTCCTTCTCATTTTCATTGTTCCTCTTGAATTTTTCGTTTCGTGAATAATCTTCTTCTCCAATTTCTTCCCTTGGGTCTTTCTTTGTTGAAATACTTCTTTAGTTTTTTAGCCATAAGAAGAAATTCCTTATCATCTGATTCCTTTTCACTTCTACCTTTTTCTTCTTCATTTCTAGTGTTTTTTAAGGCAATATTATTCCTTCTATTTTCTCTATCTTCATCCTCATTTCTTCTGTCTTCCAATTCATATGTTATGAGTGATTGGAAAAGCTCTTCAAGTGGAAGAGTTCTTAAGTCTTTTACTTCCCTGATGGTTGTCACTCTAGCTTTTCAACTTCTAGGCAAATTCCTCAAGATTTTTGTCATAATATCTGCATTGGAATAAGTTCTACCAAGAGCTTTCAGCTCATTGGTAATGTCAACAAAAAGAGTGAACATATCTTTTATACTTTTAAGTGGTTTCATTTTAAAAAGCATAATCATGAATAAATATACTGATCTTAGAATCTTTAACCCTACTTGTTTCCTCGTGTGTGACTTTCAACATATCCAAAATAGACTTAGCTGTTTCACATACTAAAATTCTATTAAATTCAGTTCTATCTAGAGCACAATAAAAGATGTTCATAGCCTTTCCATTTAGGGTGAACTGGTTTTTCTCTTCAAAGGTCTACTCCCTTTTTGGCTTTAATTTTCTCTCCCTAGTTCTCTCATCCTCTATCATGGGTGAAAGGTACCCATTTTCTATTTTACTAAGGATTTCAAAATGAAAAGTAGTTAAGAAGATTTGAATCCTTTTTTTCCAGTATACATAGTCGGTTCTATTAAAAAATGGTGGCTTATTAATGGACTGTCCCTCAACTATTTGTCCTAGGTTATTGCTGGAAGCCATTTTAATCTAATTATCTAGGTTGTAAATCTTATTTAACAGACTTAGACTCTGATACCACTTGTTGTCCTAGTTGACAACACCCAAAAGGGGGGGTAAATTGGTTTCTTAAAAAATTTAATGATTAATGAGATGCAAATATGAATGCACGGTAATAAATAAAGAGAATAGAAAGAGAAAGATTGGAAACAATAATTTTATAGTGGTTTGACAAGTATAGCTTACGTCCACTCTCTCGATTTTGGCTCTACACCGAAGTTTGATTATCTCCTTATTTATATGGGTCAAGTAAAACCCAATATAACTCCTTCTTGTACGGTAAAAGGCAACTTTACACTTCCTTTCAACAGATGTAGATAAACCCAACAAAAGTTAGAAATAAATTTTATGTTTAAACTCTCTCACAAGAGCAGATAGTACAATAAGCTCACACAATTAATTTTCTCTCATAGAATAGTTATAAAATAAATACAGTAGAGAGAGAAGATTATTTTTTACGTTGAAGATAAAGAATGTTCATTTGATAATTTGCAAATGTTCACTTGTTATTCTTCTGGTCTGAAAATTTTTTATTAAACTAATTTAATTGTGAAAACGCTTGTGTATAATGGTTTTCTTTGGTACAATTAATGTTTGTGATAAATGCGGCAGAAGTTACCGTTACGCTTGAATTCATCGATATATATTGATCTCTTTGGACTAGGTATCGATCCGTTATTTTAAAATCTGAATTTGGGTTTTTCTTCGACCCCGAGTATTGATCCCTTTACCTTCTTATATTGATCTGGTCGAGTTCGTAAATAATTTTAAAGTCTCTGACTTGTCATGCATCGATCTTTTCTATGAAAGTATCGATATGGTTCAACTTGTAAATATTTTTAAACTCTCTGACTTGCAAGGTATCAATCTCGTTCATGAAAGTATCAATCTGGTTCAACTTGTAAATATTTTTGAACTCTCTGACCTTGAAAGTATCAATCTACTCTTCATATGTATCGATATGGGCGACTTGGTAATTTCTTTCAAAGTTTCGGACTTAACATATGTTGATCCTGTAACTCTAAATATCGATCTCTATGAAGGCATCGATTTGCATCCTCAAGGTATATATCCGTTTTGTGAATATGTCGATCATTTAACTCTATATATCGATCCTGTTAGGCTTAAACACAATTCTCACAGAAAATTGTTTAGTTTGTTCATAGACTTATTTACATACAATTTTCTTAATACTTAATGCATTCAAGCATGTATTCATATTATTTACAAGTTAAATTAACATCACAACAAGTATATTCATCATCAAAAATACAAAATCTTACAAATGGTATCATTAATCTCCAATCAAAATTTTATTGTGCAATATGATATCATCATTAGTAACTGCCTCTTTTAGCCTCTGAAAAGCTTCACTAGCTTGTTGATTCCATTGAAACCCTTTTTTTTGAAAAGGTTTGTTGAATGAGCTGCTACAGACCTGTACCCTTGAATGAAATTACGGTAATAACTTGTAAGTCCCAAGAACCCTCGTAAGGATTTGACAATCTTAGGTTTTGGCCAAGTCAGCATACATTGAATCTTTTTAAGGCTAACTTTAACCCTCTGATCCAAAATAATATAACCCAAATGGTCAACTTCAGTGCATGCAAACCTGCATTTACTCATCTTAGCAAACAATTTATGTTGTTGTAATATTGTAAGAATGGTTTTCAAGTGCTGCAATTATTCTAATTCAGACTTGCTGTATATTAAAATATCATCAAAAAATACCAGTACAAACCTTCTTAAATGTGGTCTGAACACATTGTTCATTTAAGCCTAAAAGATGGACAAAACATTCGTGAGTCCAACAGGCATTATAAGAAATTCGTAATGTTCTTCATGCATGCGAAAAGCTGTCTTTTCTACTTCCTTAGCCTTGACTCTAATTTAGTGATAACTAAAATGTATATACGACTTAGAAAAACATCTAGCTCCATTCAGCTCATCGAATAGCTCATCAATGTCTAAAATCGAAAATTTATCCTTGATAATAACATTATTCAAAGCCCGATAATCCACACATTCTCTGTGTGTTATCTGCCTTACGCACTAGCAACATAAGTGAAGAAAAAAAAACTCTGTAAGGGTCTGATAACATCTGACTGCATTAATTCATGCATAATATTCTCATTTTCTTCTTTCTGAAAATAGGCATAGCAATAAGGTCTTACACTCACGGACTAAGCCTCATCCTTTACAAAATAACATGATCGTGAGTGCGTATAAGTGGTAAACCAATAGGTTATGTAAACACTGTAGGAAACTTGGATTATAGAACTAATACTGTCTTATTCCCATGCGTAGTCACTAGAAAATTCTAGTTTGTGCCTACTAATTGTAAGAGTAAACCACTTTGTTGCCCTTCTAAAAACTTCAACTGTTTACTTTATTGTAAAAAATTGTAGGGTATTAGCCCTTTAAGACAATATCCTTGCCATGATATTTGAACTGTATAGTGAGCTACTGAAAATTTCAAGATATAGTGACTAATGTGTTCAGTCATTGCATCCCTAGGACCATGTTACAAACCCCTAGCGTCAACACATAAGTTCCCACTTCGAATTCATTCCCTTGTATTTTAATGTTCACTTTTTACATCTGCTCTTACTCTTAATTTGGTGTTCATTGGCTACTATTACCAAGAGTCTATCTTGCCTACAAATAGGTAGATGAGCCTTCCTAATCAACTCTGGATCAAAGAAATTATGTGTTCTTCCATCGTTGATAAGTACTACCACTTTGTTGTTATTAATCTTCCTTTTAAGCCGTATGGTTTAAAAAGATACAAACCCTGTGATAGCATTTAAAGAAATATTAGGCTCCTCATTTTCTGTCACCCTTCAAGTTTAATTGGAATTAACTCTTCCTCTACACTCTCATTTCCCTTATCTTCTTCCACTTCTCCGTCTTCTATCATAAATAGTTTTAAACTGTTGTATTTGTGTTGGGCATGCCACTTAAAATCACAGTAATAGCAAAATTTTTTCTCTCTCATCTCTTTCATTTGTTGTAGAGTAATTTTTTGTACCAGAACTACAGCCTTAGAAGGACTCCTTAGTGGTCGACCATAATTAATGGGAACAGGTGCCGTTATGGGAAACTTAAGGTATATATTAAATGGACTTGAGCCACTACCTCCCCCAAATCTTCTACTCCTTCTTGCTATCATCAGATTCTCTTCTCGTAATCTGGATAATCTATAGGCCTATAAATACTCCTAGGATTGAACATCCTCACAAGTAATTGAATCTCATCCTTAAGCCCACTTAGGAAACAACTCATTTTATACCCTTCATACAAACTCCTTAATCTCTTAGCCAAAGATTCAAATTAGGATTTGTACTCTTCCACAGTTGAAGTCCCATAATTGAAGTCTGTTTCAACTTAACCAAGTTTTTCATTGGGTCATCATAAGCATGAGGTTCAAACTAGATTAATAAATCATTGATAAAGGATTCCTAACTCTCAATAGACCCAAATTGATCCATCTCTTGAAACTATGTGAATGCATTGCCTTCCATGTGACATGAAGCTATGACAATTTGTTGGTGAGAAGGTGTGCCATTAAAAGCAAAGAATTGATTAGCCATATATATCAATCCAGATGGATCTTCCCCATTGAATATAGGGAAATTTAACTTAACTAACCTAATATGAACACCTTTTATCTCCAAGTTAGTGTTTTAAGTGTTTTGCAGTGAATGGGTTTAGCTTCCACCAATCAAATCTCGGTTCCCAACCACCTCCTACAAGCTCAAATTGATGGCACCTAGTTACCGCAGCAATTCCTCAATTTGTTGTCGCTGACTATTCTGCTCCTCCTGTACCAAGGCCAATGTCTCCACCATCTATGTTATTCGAGTTCGTTCTACCATGATCGTTGCTGCTCTAATACCATATTGTAACAATCCAAATGTTGTAAATGATATTTTTTTATATAGATTTTTATATTGATTAACTATAAACAAGAAAAATAGTTTGCTGATTCAAGGTAGAAACCCTCTAGTAACTGATTCGATGTAGCAACCCTCTACTACCCTTAGGCTTACAATTTAGATTCTCTCTTCTGTTCTAAAACCAAAAACACATAACAGATAAAGAAAAAAAGAAAGCTAACAGACTAAAGGGCTAGGTCACTACAATTAGACTACTAAATTAGCCTAAAATTCAAACCTACTAAATAAGTGGCTCATTCAACCAAGAAGCCCACTTAAGAAATTAATAATAGACTTCCATCTCCCAACACATCCAATGGATCATAATTAACTAAAACTTTCTAAACATTTCACTTCTTTTCACTATGATACTGCAATCTTAACATCCTCTTAAACATCATCGCAACCCAATTTCGTTGCTCCACCTCTCCATCGTGACCCTAACACAACTAACTATTACATG
Source organism: Cedrela odorata (assembly GCA_035584115.1). NCBI lineage: Eukaryota > Viridiplantae > Streptophyta > Magnoliopsida > Sapindales > Meliaceae > Cedrela > Cedrela odorata. The sequence continues at coordinate 6,248,938 of JAXCLQ010000005.1, read as the reverse complement.
TGGTCACAAAAGCTATAGTTCCGCCCTGGCTCCACTTCCATACTTGCACCAATTACAATTTCCATAAAAAGATAACAACTAAATAGATTGGTGGTGAAGGTAAGAAAAAGAACAAGAAGCTGAGAGAAAGGGGAAGAAATTTAAGAGCGAAAAAGTGGAATAAAATTATTTATTATTTATTATTTATTTAATGTGATCTAATTGCAATTTTATCTCTAATTTCGTTAACTTTTAATGGGAGAAAATAATATAGTGGAGTGTATTGATAACCCATGCATTAAAGATTATCAATAAAGAAAGGGTATAATTATTTATATTCAGAATTTAGATTAAAAAAATACATAAGTTAGATCCTCATAAGTGACAATATTAACCTCTAATTGTTGTTCAAAAATTCTCTTATTGACTTTCTTCTATATTGTGATTCTCTACCTATTTTGAATAAGTAAAGAGTAATATTAATTTTTAATAAAATTTATATATTTTTTTATTAATGTTTAATTTTATATATTTTTATATTTAAAAATCACTAACTTAATTTCACAATTAACACAGAACAATAAAATGGTACACCTTTTGCACTAATCAACATTCATATAATGTGATAGTGACCTTCGACATTTCTTTACTTAATTACTTCATTTTAAAATAGGTATTACAATAACAACATCACAACAACTATATGCAAGGTTGAGTAACCCAAAAAAAAAAAAAAAAGCTTACATTGATTTTGACATATAAAAACCTTTTTTAACTAGTAAAACGCAAATAAGCCAAAAGAACAAATCACCGATCTTAAACATATATTAGCTAGTTATGCACAGTAATTGGCGGAGGAGAATATCCGTTGATTTGAGGAGGTTGTGGTCGTAAATATGTGCAATGAGGTGATCTATATGGTGAACAAGGTGATCTATGTGCATGTGGCTATTGTGGTCTTGATGGTTCATTTGAAGGTAGGTTAGCTACGTCGAGTGGTGAACACGGTGGAGGATTCCCGTAATGTTTTGGAGGGGATACACCGTACCAGATGATGTTGTTAGATATTCTATCACTTCTTGCTAAAACTATTGGATCTTGTAAATACCATCGCGAGACTGGTGAGTACACGCAAAGACGCTCAAACCTTGAAATTAGAACTTGTTTTTAACACTTGAACACAAAATGCTCACTTTCTCTATCTAGAAAGTACAAGCATATAAACCTTATGTTTTTAAATGATTTCAACATTGTCTGATCTTGTCTATTTATAGACTACATGATAACCATTCATGGGCAGATTTGTTGTTTCATATGGACATAATTGTTTAATGAATAATTGTGTCCTTTCTTGAATAAATACATCTCTTTTTGAAACAACACCTCTCTTGCATGTCACCATTGACTTTGATCACATATATAACAATTTTCCACTAGATCAAAGTAATCAAGTTCACTTCTGATGATTGAATATATTGTGCACACAACCAATCATCATCATTATATCACAACTAAACCACAAAAATTATGGTATATACATTTTACCAAAGTAAAATGGCGCCACAACCAAAACTAAGAAAAATCTTATTCATACTTAATTTCATTGGTGATTTACACACTAAGCGTTCAGTGTTACATAAATTTATCTTGATATTTCCATATGATTTTTCATATTCAAGATGATTTATTATAACCCATGTTAACCTCGCTATAGTGTTCTATATTTTTTCTCCGACCAATATTCACAATTAATCAAATAGAGATGCATCATTATTTTCTTAGGCGTCCCTAATACTTAATAAATGATACCTACTTTTCACATGTTAACTACACATCTAAATGATTCTCAAATCCATAGTAGTTACATGCTCTCTAAACTTTTTCAGAGATAATCCCTTGGTCATAGGATCAGCTACCATCTTTTCCAATGAGACATAGTCAACTTTAATTTCACCTCTCTCCACTATATTTTGAATATAGTGATAACTAATATCAATATGTTTCCGTTTAGAGCTATTTTCTTCACTTTTAATTAAATAGATGGCAAACTTATTATCACAAAATATATCTACAGGTTCTTTAGATAAGTATAATTGTAAATTATCAACAAATATTTTAGCTCATACAGCTGTACTTACTGTTGTACTACATAAGATATATTCTTGCCTCTGTGGTAGATTTTGCAACACAGCTTTGTTTCTTATTTAACCAAGAAACTGTTGTTCCACCATATAGAAACACATTGCCACTTGTTGATTTTCTATCATCCAAATTCCCTACAAAATTTGCATCACAATATCCAATAAGTTTTAAATCATGTAAACCAAAATAGAGTTTCATACCTTTGGTTACTTTTAGATATCTTATGATCTTTTTGACTGCTTGCCAATAATCTCTTCGTGGATTTAATTGATTTCTACTTACCACTCCCACTGCATGTGATATGTTCGGCCTTGTGCTAGTCATTGCATACATTAGACTTCCAATAGCGTGTGCATAAGATACTTTTTGCATTTCTTCCAGTTCAATTTTATTTTAAGGACATAAATCTTTACTCAAAATAGTTAACTTGCACGTAGGTGTACTAACCGATTTACAATTTTCCATGTTAAACAGTTTAAATATTTTTTTTTTATATAATTCTCTTAATCTAAATATAGCATTTTTGACTTTCTATCTTTGATAATTATAATTTTCAGAACATAAGATGCTTCACTCATGTCTTTCAAATCGAACTTTGTACCAAGAAATGACTTGTTTTATTAATCATATCTATGCAATTACTGCAAATAAAATATCATCCACATATAATGAGAGTATAGATATTTTATCTTGGCATTGCCAACTATAAACACAATGATCCAATGGATTCATTTTGTAACCTAAATCTAAGATTGCTTAATGGAATTTTAAATACCACTGTCTAGATGACTGTTTAAGTTCATACAAAAAATTATTTAACTTATAGACTTTATTTTCATGTCCTGTAACCAGAAAACCCTCTGATTTTCACATATAAATATCTTCCTTTAATTCACCATTTAAGAATGTTGTCTTAACATCAAACTGATATAATTCAAAATCCAATCTAGCAACAATTGCCATAATAATTTAAATGAATGTTAATTTAGTAAGCGGTAAATAAGTATCAACAAAGTCTACCTCAAACTTTTGAATATAAGCTTTAGCTACTAATCTAGCCTTATATCTATCTATACTTCCATCAGCCTTTAACTTTTTCTTTAATACCCATTTACAACCAATAGGCTTTATTTCTTTAGGTAAATCAACTAATTCCTAAATTTTATTTTTTTCAATAGACTTCAATTCATCTTCCATGGCTAATTGCCATTTCCTAGAATCAAACTGCCTCATAGCATCGCTATAAGTTTTTGGATCATCACTTAGTTGATTTTTTTCATCAATGGTAAAGACATAATGATCTTTTAACCATTGAGGAAGTTCCCTTTTTCTTTTCTTCCCACTATCTTGCACATCCTTACTAAATTGTGTAAAAGTTGTAGGATTAACAATGTCCTCTAATTTTATATTAGAATCATTGTTAAGTTGTAATGAAGTGGTTGGGATCTCATTTTCATTTAGCAACTCAAGATGTTCCTTAAAAATAACTATGTTTGTCTTTTCTATAAACACAACATCTCTAGTTTCTATGAGACCCTTGTCTATATGATAAAACCTATAACCACTTCTATTTTCAACATAACCAATGAAATTGCATTCCCATATTTTAACAATGATTTTATCCCTTAAATGTTTAGGGATAAGAACATGAACCTTGCATCCCCAAACCTTTAATTTTAATAAATCTGATTTAGTCCCCATCCATATTTCATATGGAGTTAATAATTTAACTTTTATGTGAACTCTATTTAATATATATACTACTGTAGATAATGCTTCTCTTAAAAAATGTAAATACATTTCTTAGTAAGACATCATTAATCTTGTTATATCTAACAGAGTTCGATTTCTTCTTTTTGTTATCATATTTTGTTGTGGACTATAGAGCATTGTATAAATATGCCTTATACCACTTACTTTGTAAAAATCATCAAAAACTTCATATTCTCCAACTCGATCACTGTTTAATGCTTTGATCGAGCGACCTACTTGAGTTTCTACTTCTTTTTTATATTCTTTGAATTTTTCTAAAGTCTCTGATTTATACTTTAGAAAATACACATATTTATATCTAAAATAATCATTAATAAAAGTAATGAAATATTCCATACCTCTATGTGTTTTTGTCTTCATAGGTCCACATAAATCTGAATGTACTACTTCAAGTAAATGTGATGATTTCTAATGATTCAAAAAAAGATTTTCTCGTTATTTTACCTTTAATATATGATTCACATGTATCAAATTTATTCAAATCTACTTGAGGAAGCATTCTTTTCTTGCTCATTCTGTGCATTTTATTTGTATTTATGTAACCTAATATTAAATGTCAAAGTAAAGCATCATTTAAATTTAACACATAGACATAATCAAAAAATGAAGTTTTATTCATTGTAGAACCAATTGAGTATATGTCATCAATTCTTTTACCCCATAGAAGTATAAAACCATATGACCCTATGATTACAAAACCAAACTTAAATATAATCTCAAATCCCTTTTCATTTAAAACAGACACAAAGATCATATTTCTTCTCATTGATGGAGTATACAACACATCTTTTAAAATTATGGTGGCGTCCACAAATGAGATTTTGCAATCTTCTATGCCTTAAACATCAACATAGGTATTATTACTTATGTATAACCGATGTTCCTTGGTGCCTTTTCTTCAAAGTTGACAAATTGACTTTTATCGGTGCTCACATGTCTAGTAGCACTAGAATCCATTCACCATTGATTTTGAGATTTACAAATCAGTGCCTCAAAAATTGTCGAAACAATTTCTTTTTTCTCCATCTTCTTGTTTCTCTATTTTGGACACTTGACTTTGAAATGACTAGTATCCCCATATATAAAACACACATTTTTCTTCTGTTTTTTATTTTTTAGTCCAGGCTTCAATGGTCCCTTCTTTCATTTTCTGTTCTTCTCATTATGCTTGCTTTTATCATTTTGAGAACTTTCTATCAAGAAAATATTGTTAAAGTGACTCTCTTTTTTTCTTATATTCATCCTAACCTCTTCAATTGCTAATAATGCAAGCAATGTAGTCATGGACAATTCATTTTGCCCATATATTATTGAGGTCACAACATGATCCCATGTCTTTGGCAAACTATTGAAAAGAACTGAAACTTACATCTTATCAGAAATTTCATGACTAGCATTTGACAGATCTTTTGCAAACAATTCCATTTTAATGATATGATCTCCTATACTTTCATTTTCATTCATACAAAGACTATTAAATTCTGCTAACTTTAATTGAATATATGTATTAGATTTCAGTCCATACTTATTATATAATACATCTAAAATTTTCTTAGCAGTTTCATAACCCTCATATAAAGGAACCAAATCATCTTGCATATTACTAAGTATAGTTGCCTTAACTAATTCATTATCTTGCTCCTATTTATCTAAGGCTGGGTCTTCTATTTCTGTATGTTTTTCTTTCTTAGTAACATTCAATATTTTCTCATCTGTCATTAAATAAGAAAATTTTCTTTTCCATATACTATAATTCATATTATTTAGCCTCTCTATCTTGGTTAAATCTGAACTAATTTTACTAGCTATAATATAAAACAATGACACAAATAAATTGATAAAACTGTATAAATTTCAACTCACAGTTAATTAGGTTGAATAACCTAATATTATACTTGTTCAAATGTGACTGCAAATATAGCTTCTTAGTATACAAGGTCTCCGAGTATTTTAGTATTCTTGTAAGTCGAAGTGGTCTCAAACCTTAAACTTGTCTTGTAGCAGTTATTTCTCTTACACACAAGTTAAGAATAGTGAAACTAATATTTTTTTGATATGTAGGCAATCCAAGGTAGTGCAAAGCCGGTGTTTTTCTTTTATATTTCCGTATACTTCTAAAGATTTCTAAATTTTGAGTGCTCAAATCGCAATTCTAAGACCACAAATCAATCTAGCACCCCGAAAAACCTTCACGTACCAAATTTTGCTTCGATTAGAGTTGAATTGGGCCTTGAACCTGGCTTATGAAATTCGACTGGTTCAACCGAACCAGTAATGAGTCAAGCTGACCGGTTTGATTAGACCGAGTTTCTATATGAACCGGGTTTTGACTAAACCGAGTTGCTGGGTTAGACCGAACCAAATCTGGGTTAGATTGAATCGGGATTGGATTGGACCAGGTCGGGTTTAAGTCAGAACCAATATGGCACGTGTAATACACGCATTTTATGTGTGACCTCCACTCGCCTTCAACTTTCGGGCGTGTGTGATGCACGCACCTGAAGGCCTTATGTTTTTCATCGATTTCGACCGTTTTTTACTTCGAAATTCAGTGATTCTGACTTCTTTGAACTCTTCTTGATGAGTTGAACACTTCTAGAACAAGAAAACTTAAAAAAACAACAATCAAATTGATTAGAATTTGAGGAAGAAGATTCAGCAATTTTGGGCACCAATTTTACAAAAACCTTACACTGATACTACTGTTGGATCTTGTAAACATCGTCGTGAGACTAGTGAATATATGCAGAGATACCCAAACCTTGAAATCAGAACATATTTTTAACACTTGAACACAAAATACTTACTTTCTCTCTTTAGAAAATACAAGTATATAAACCTTGTGTTTTTGAATGATTTCAACGTTGTCTGATCTTGTCTATTTATAAACTACATGATAATCATTCATAGGCAGATTTGTTGTTTTATATGGACACAATTTTTTAATGAATAATTATGTCCTTTTTAGAATAAATACATCTCTTTTTCAAACAACACCTCTCTTGCATGTCACTATTAGCTTTGATCACATATATAACGGAAACACTATTGTTGCATAAAATACCAAGCAAAATTAGCAATGTCTTCAGTGAAGTTACTAACATGGTAAACTGAAGAAAACAGGCAGCTGCAAAGGATTTGAGTGGAAGAATGATGGACATTTAAAAGCTGATTGCATTGGATCTAATTGAAGTTGATGAACAAGGGTAAAGGTTTAGAATGTCAGTTACAATTCTGTGTCAAAACTGGTCTGAAATATTGTGCTTGGTTTTTCAACTCGTGTAAAAGTGGTTCACACAAGAGTCAAATTGTGTAATAATGTTGTTGTTTATCAATTTATACTTTTGCAGGCAGCAATAACATAACCAAATGGCTCAACGTTAATTGGTCGTATAAACTTTATTTTAAGGATTATTTAGCAAGTGTTTCTATGGTAATGGTAAGAATTAAAATGGCATGATCTCAACACTTCAAAATTTCCCTTTTGTCAGTGAAAAGTGATTATAAATGGAAATGAAAAGGAAATTTTTGTGAATAAACAAACAGTCGTACAAGAATTTATTTTCTATGTCCCAAAATCTAATTTTGTAACCCACTATTAATGTACAACAAAATGAGATGAGATATAACTGATCTGCCATCAATATACATGATTTTTAAGATCATTATTCTAGTGTGAGAGAATCACCAATGAACTTGCTAGAAAATAGTGAAACAAAAGGATTCATATTTGCTGCAAAAAAGAGTATTGATGGTGAAATATTGGAGGCTAATTAATATATTTCATCCCTTAATGGATTATTTAATTGATAAATTATTAACAATAAAAATCTATACTAATATATAGAAATTGTTAAAAGTATAAGCAAATTTTAAACTAATATAAATAAACAAAAACATTTTATTAAGTAATAAATTAAAAAAAATTAATATTATTTAGTAGTAGTTTATATTATACATATTATTTTGAAGAAGTGTTTTTAGTGTTTGATATTGTTTTAAAGAATCAATGCATTTCTAGTGCAAGAAATGGAGCGATAAATCTTTATTATTATTTTTTACTAATTTAACAAAAATAATAATTATATTTGATGTTTAATTTTTAATTTTTATACATATTGATCATTAATATTATAATTATGAACATATAAAGAATAAAAATATAATTTTGAATAATTGCAATGATTCAAAGAATAAGTAAAAATTAAAAATTAAATTATAATTTTAGCAACATAACTTTTTATTTTTATTTTTTTAATATATTTGATTTAACGTAACTTCGTCATTTATAGCATCAACATGATACGAATAATCAACAAATAACAACTGATGAAGAAAGGAAATAAAATTTTAATTAAAAAACAAATAATATAAATAATAACATTAAATTTTGAAAATTTCATAGATAATAAATACTATTTGAAAGACAAAGTTGACTTTCAAATTAGAGAATGAATATTCAATTAAACATAATTAACACGTCATAGGTCCTTGGATAAATCATAAATGTTTAATTATATTGGAAACAAATATATATTCAAATAATTATTTTTTTTTTTTTAAAAAAAAGTATTTTCTAAAAGATTCAAAATATTTTATCATGAATTTTGGTTTATAAAACAAAATAAGTAAAAATTCAAAATAAGCCGTAATCTCTGTTAGTGGGCCTTGTAAAACAGAAAAAGGCCCCCGTTTCAGACTTAGGCCCGTAACCGATAAAAGTTAAAATAAATAAAATTAAATTAAAATAAAAGAGGAAATTCCATAAGAAGTAAAATCGGTTCGGGTTCCTTCACCACTTGCAGTTAGTTGTCGTTAATTAGATTGCAACGCATGCACATATTCCTGTTGAATTAGCTTTACTTTGGTACTAGGGTTTGATCCTTAAGCCATGAGGCCAATAAGGCTTCCAGAACCGCCCAGCCCAACTATAGGTGTGCCGGAGATCTTTGCAGGTGGCGCTTATAACGTCATCAGACGGGCTGTTGTTATTGGAAACGGGTTTCCGGTTTCCGAAAATCAGAGCATCGGGTTGGTTCGGGCTCTTGGGCTGTCTGATAAGCATGTTTTATATGTGAGTTGTTATACAGATCTCAAAACTTATCTTTTGCTATTTGTTCGGGTTTACAATTTGTATTTCGTCGGAAAATTGTCTTATTATTATGCTCGCTTTTGAAAAGTAGGAGCAACGGACTGAATTGGATAGTATCTGTGTTCACGTCCCTTTAATTGGGACAAAAGTATATTCGTATAGAATTTTAAGGCAAAGTTGTTAGTTCGCAAGCTACTACTTTTTTTTTTCATTTTTTTAATAATTTTTTTGATTCATTGATATTGGCCTTATGTTAAACATGTTTAGTGAGAATTTAGAGGAGCTCTATTCATGTGAAATTGTTGTTGTAAATTCTTTAAAAGGTTTAAATTCTCAAAATTTGGACCATCACGCTAATATGGAGAACGATATTGGGAGTGGTGGAGGCCAATATGAAAATACTTCTAGTTTTTTTAATTGGGAATCGAGGGTATAGTTGAGGTGGTGATTTCTGTTTTTTTTGTTAACAAATCCAATTTCTCATAGCTATGTGAATCTTCGAGGAGCACAAGTTTCAATGATGCATATTGCTTTGCTTTATGATAGTATCAGTTATGATAGTACAAGTCTGCTTGGGTGAATTGTTGCCTATAGGAGAGATGGCTAATATTGTGGAGTGGCTGTGGATAGTTAGGACTCTACTCTTATGCTTTTAAGCCCTTTGGCTTATAATTAACGGCTTTTTCAAGACAAAAGTGGAATGGGATCTTTTATAGATTCTTAAGGATGTTGGCTTGCTTGAAAGGGAAGTAGTTCCTAGACTGTAGGAAGACTAATATTGATTAAAATTGCGGCTCTGAGCTTGGCCTTCTTTTATATTTATTTGTTCATGTTTCCCCCTTCACTAACAAAGAGGCTAGAGAAGCTGTAAGGGGATTTTCTTTGGTAAGGGACAAACAATGAACTCTATTAGTGCCTATTTTAGAGGGAAGAGCTGAAGAAATATGCTTAAATGAGCAGGAATATTTGGGGGTGAGGAAGTTAGGTGTCATGATTGAGGGGGCAAGAAAGTTGGGTCTAACTAGTGAGGCATTCTTGGTTTGATGGTGTTATGTATGCAGTTAAGAGATATAGATTGTGGTGGAGGATGGGGGTGTAAAGTATGGGGAAGTTAGTGGTTGTGAAATACTATAAAGGTAGAAGGAGCACTGAGGGGTCTATATGTTGAAGAG
>JAXCLQ010000005.1:6215718-6229024 GCA_035584115.1 Cedrela odorata | reverse complement strand
GATGTCTATTATAGACCAAGGACAACCATCAAATCACATGCATTAACATATTTTATAGTAGAAAGTTTGGTAACCAAGAACTCGATTCCGAAAATTCTGAGCCTCTCAACCACAAATTCCGAGGAAAAGGAGAGCGAAAGATTATGTGGAGACTATTCGTTAACGGAGTATCCAACGTTCAAGAATGAGGAATCCAAATTGTCCTCGTCTCGCCAAAAGGGAATGAGATCACTTATGCCGAGAATTGAGTTTGAGGTGACCAATAACAAGATAGAAAACGCAGCCCTTTTGGCAAGACTGAGGTTGACCCTAGAGTTAAAAGTTGAGGAGGTATACATAGGGAGCGACTCTTAAATAGTAGTAAACCAAACCACGGACAATTCATGGCACGAGAATATATGAGGGCATATCTGAGCCGAGTAAAAAAAATTATGGCTAGGATTAAAAATGTGAAGGTCGAGCAAATTTCGAGAACAAAAATAATCCAGGCCGATTCACTTGATAAATTGATGTCAGCTAAAAAAATAAACTACGCGTTGATCTGGCAAACGAAAATCAAGCGAGTAAATAATCTACTAAAAAGATGTGGTCGATTATGAGTGGTGATCAAGCGAGTATCGAAGTTGAAGAAATTGACCATCGATTAGAATTAATTAATCTGGTAATTAACAGAAGAAAATAAAACGCTGCATCTTATACACTCATCAACGTTCATATAATACGATAATGCCCCCACAATTCTTCACTTCATTTTAAAATAGGTATACAATAACAATATAACAACAACCATATGCATGGTTCTACGAGAGAAACCAAAAAGCTTAGACTGATATTTTTGCCACATACAAACAGCTCCACTAACTAGCAACACGCAAATGAGCCCAACGGACGTATATAGTACTGCTGACTTGAAAATTGATTAGCTAATTATACATTGAAATTGGCGGAGGAGGAGTGCTTGATGTTGGCCCAGCTATTGGTGTGGCTGGATAAGGAGGCGAGAGGGGTGGCCTCCCTGTAGATGGACAAGGAATCCTGCGAGTTGGAGGAGGGGAGAGAGGAGGAATTCTCAACGGAGGAGAATGAGGCGGAGGGCCAGATACTGGTGATGGAATGGACGGTGGACTGTGAGTTGGTGGTGGAAGAAGGGGAGGCCTATGGTTAGGCGGACAAGGTGAAAGTCTGTGAGTTGGAGGCGAGCGAGGGGGCCGAGGAATGGGTGTCTGAGGTCTTTGAACTGGAACTGGTGACGGAGGACGATATACTGGTGAACTTATTGGAGGACAGTTAGTTCGCAGCGGCGAAAGCGGTGCCCTGTGGGTGGGTGGACAAGGAGTAGGTCTGCGGGTCGGAGGACTGCAAGGGCGATATACTGGTGGAGGAATAGTGGGTGTACATGTTGGAGGTTTACGAATTGGCGGTAGCCTTATTGAAGGAGAATGTGGAGGTCTTTGTACTATCGGAGGGCTTACAGGACGCCCGTAAGTCGGTGGAGGAGGGGAAAGAAGAGGCCTGTGGGTCGGCGGACAAGACGAAGGAGGAGGTGATTTGTGATGAGCTAAGGGAGGACGATGCCTACGAACTGGTGGTGGAGTTTGGGGTGGTCTTACTGTTGGTGGTGGGGAAGCACAAGGTGGCTTGTGAACAGGTGGATCATGTCTACTTGGCGGCGATGGAGGGTGAGGTGGTCGGCTCGGGCATTGACTTGGAGGAGGAAACGGCGGATGGGTCTCATGAGTTGGTGGAGTTGGGCAAGCAACTCTCGGAGGTGATGGTGGTGGAATCGAAGGTGGTAAATGTATCGGGGGTGATGGTGAAGTTGAGCAAGGCGGCGGTTAATGTCTCGGTGGCCGCGGCGGGAAGTGGTGGTGGTAGGGAGAAGGTGGTGGTCGCGAATATGTGCAAGGAGGTGATCTATGTGACGAACAAGGTGGTCTATGTGCATACGGCTGTTGTGATCTGGATGGTTTCTGTGGAGGTGGGTAAGCCAAGCCGAGTGCCGGACACGGCGGAGGATTCCCGTAACGTTTTGGAGGGGATACACCGTACCAGTTGATGTTGTCGGATGTTCTATCATCTCCTGCTGGAACACCATTGCTGCGCAAAATACTAACTACAATGATAAGCAAAATTAACAATGTATTCAATGAAATTACCAGCATGGTAAGTTGAAGAAAACAGGCAGCTGCAGAGGATTTGATGAACGGAAGAATGATAGGGATCTTAAGTGAAGTATGAACAAGTGTCAGGTTTAACAACGTCAGTTACAACTCGTGTCAAAAACTGGTCAGAAGTACTGTGGATGCTTGTGCTTAGTTTTCAATTCGTGTAAACAAGAGTGCAATTTGATGCTTAGAAACGGTTTTTATTGTATAATAATTTTGTTGTTTATCAATTTTTACTTGCAGACTGGAGTAACCAAATGGCCAAGGGTTAATTGGTGCATAACATTAATGAAAGATTTAATAAATACAAGATAATATTTATTAACTTTTTATAATTATTAAAATTTAAATTTAATTCATATATTTATTAAATAGTCATATATAAATGATGTGGTATGTCCTATTTTAATTTATAATATAAGTGTTTTATGCCAACAGAGTCAATAATTCAACTTAAGAGCGATAGAATTTCTCATTTAAGAGTGATGGTGTGAATAAAACAAAAATCAGAAAAGAATTGATCATATTCTATGTCACAAAATCCCATTTGTAATTCATGATTATGAACAACAAATAACATGAGCTAAACAACTAACTGATACAACAATCCTTATAGGAAACTGAAAATAAATGGCTACAAAACAATAAAAGAAGGATTAATAATGACTGCAAAGGTGTTTTGATGATTACAATTACCGTCTATATGTTGGAGGTGAAAGAGGATCGTATAACACCCTTGTACTCGGATATACTACCGACAGGTAATAGTTCCCTACCATTACTCTAAACCTCTCTAATAATCTGAATGCATATATTATATTTCTCAATTCAAAAATAATATCAGACATAATACAATTAATCACACAAGAACAATAACCCATTTATAAAATACATAAAATTTTAAATGTGTTATAATATTTTGTAATATGAAATAAATGATGAAATCAATATAAATATATGTTTTTATGACATGTTAAGATTTAGATTATGTATGACTTTTGGATACATGATAGACTCATGAACATTAATGACTGCAGTATGTACTTTTTATTTTCTGCCTGTGTCTCATCTGTACTAAATCATTTATCTTTCTTTTTAATTACTTGACAATCTTGCAACACTGACAGGTGAAGGGATGAGTTCTAAAGACCCAATAAGTGGATTAAAATAAAGTAATAAAACAATAAATATAGAGTAAGAAAGTACATTTTAAAAAGAAAGTACATTTTAAAATATAATAATTCACAACAAAATTTAAACCCAATTATTTTAATAAATGCAGTAGAATAAAATGATTTTATATATAAAAATATGTGGATGTTCAATTACAAATTTTTGGACTTGCTAGGAAACTATCCCTAAAAATATTTCCTGTAGACATCTCGAGACTTGCTAACGAGTTTTTAAGTATCAGTATATAAAACAAATTTTTTTAACCTTCTCGTTAGTATTAGTTTAGATAAAAGATGCGATGTAAGATACCAACGTATCTAAAAATGTAACAGCCTCGATCTTTCATACGTACCAGCCTAATCACTATAGCTCGGTATGTCACACCCATTTTATATTAATTCCAAATGCTATTATCACGTTTACTATATAATGCTAAACTATTATTACATTAGTCTTTTTCATTTATACTTAACAATTTTTTTTTGTTATATATACAAGTTTACATGTATTACAACTCCTTGTCTTACAACTAACCTATTACATATATCCAAAGATTTCATATACGCCTAGTAACCTTCGCTTGAGTCCTTTGTCATCTCTATGTGCTTTTATCTAAAAAATAAAATTTTTCAATAAAGAGTGAGATACAAATCTCAGTAAGTAAATCATTTAAGTTTTTATATATCGATGCAGTAAGAATATAAATGTTTAAACAATCAATGTATTTTTAAACTTTTCCAATCACATAGAATTTATTCGTAATATAAACACATTCAGAATGATTTAGTTAGTCAGTATCATCTGCACCCACGATAACCCGGATTCAGAAGGTAATTACATGTTCCACATATAGCGGTCATTTTCATATCCATATAACAGAAACACACACAACACGTAACAGAATTCTTACTGGCTTGCAAGCCTCACATTTAACACGAAACCTAGTTAGGTCAAAATAACATAACTAATGACTAAGTCATAAAATGCATTTTATTCAAATATTTTACACATTGAAAACATTTTATATTCATTTTGTAAATTCGATATCGACACACAACATTTAAATTTACAATTATTTTCAATAACCATTTCATAAAATCACATTGGCGTACCAAACATTAAAATCACATTTTTCGTCATAACATCGAATATTATATAGTTTTAAAACATTAAAATGCATGCATGATCTACTTCTATTCCTGCTCTTCCCAAGTATGCTCTTATATTAATGTTACGTATCTAAAATCAAGTTAATACAACTATTTCAGTTACACATTTATACTCGTCGCTACATTCCTACGATATCTACATTTCCCAAACTCAACACTTAATAAATTCCCAAAATACATTTATCATCATATTCACTTCATTTTATTATTTCATATATACTTATACATACATATATATAAATATGTATATTATAACAATTTTTGGAAAAACACTTTTGGCTTAAAATTTTCGAAACTAGTCAATATCGCAATTTTCCGTCGATTCTTTTTCCGACACACCAAACATCACTCATTTCTCAAATTATTCAGAATTTACAAACTTAAATATTTAAATAAAATTATCACAAAATAATGCATTATACACTCCTAATCATTACATACAAACTCAGCCTACCGAAAATCATCGAGAATCAATTTTACTTTAATAAATTCCCCATTTCAAATCTACACATTACAATTTAAGCTATTATAAACACATATTATACATTATTTGTATTTAATTTATCACCTACAATTTAACATTAATATCATAATTTGCAATAAAACTCACCCATTTTGTTAATGTACTAAGCATCCTATTTTTTTAACTATAAGTTCATATTAATAACATAAGTGTTACAAATATTATAAACATGACCTACAAATGTTAATAACACTTTATAACCACCAATTCTACTCATTTAAAATGCTATATTACATTAATACAATACCATTTTCAATTTTCAAACTTCAATTTATTATTAATATATCAATTTTATCCCTATCTAATTTCCTACTATAATTTAGCCATGACATACACATGTTCTAATTTTCACCATTATCACAATATGATAAATAAACTTTTACCAATTTTTATCATTATAACCACATGATAATAACTCCCACAAATTTACACAATTACAACAACATGATAAGAATAATATTCATTTCAAATTTCTTAATGTCACATGATAATATAAATTTTACTATTATTATAGGCACATACTAATAAAATCTCAAATGGAAAATCAAAACTCACCAATCCATTTTTCTTCCTTTTCTCTCCCATTTTCCTTTCCTTTCTTTCTTTCTTCCTTGTACGTTTTCTCTTCCTTGCTTTTCCAAATTGAAAACATGAATTATAAATTAATTTTAATTACTGAAAACACATGGATGGCTTGAATGAATTTAACAAATACAAGGGCTCTCATTTTGCCACCTAATTTCCATAAAATATTCATTAATTTTAATTACTTAAAACATATAGATGACTTTGATTAATTCAACCAATCATATGGACCACATTTAATCACCTTATTTTCTACTAAACATGGCTTATATTCATTCTTATCTACAATTTCAAAACATGCCTAAAATTGTGTCATATGGATAGTTTAGATTAAAGCAAATAGATGGTTAGGATTGTGTAGATAATTATGGTAAAACTTAATATTTTATTCACTTATTTATTTATTTTACTTTATTATATATATATATATATATAAGCTTGGACTTGGGTTTATATAATTGGGCTTAGGCATAACTAATTGGATTGAGCCTAAAATATATATATATATATATATATCTTATATTCTTGGCCCACTTAATGTTATTTTGATCCATAATATAAAATTTAAAAAATGACATTGTTAATAATAAAATTTCAATTCTACCCTTCATGTTTATTACATTTTCCAAGTTTAAAAAAAATATCTTTATACATTTACTTTATATCATTTCTTAAAATTCTAATACTCAATATTCTAATAAGCATATTTAAAATTATAATTATGAATTCTACAAAAAAAATCGCGAGTGTTACATGGTGGAATCTTCTTGTCCACCTATCATAAATCGAACATCTCTTAGAATTTTACTTATGTCAAAAAAATATTATCTCACTCCCGTACACTTCCCACGAATAAAGGAGGAATATCTGTACAGATGTGCTGCCAAGAGCACAATACATCAATTCAAAACATACAATCCATTTCACAATGTTTCTCATATACATCATATATTCACATAAAATCATTTAATTTCAAATCATTCATCCACGGAATAATTCATACATATCCAATATATTTTTTCAAAAATTTACTCTTACTCTAATATATTAATTGCAAGCATATTAAGTATTCATAACTTCGAACTCAAATCATGAATTAACAATTCAATCAAATCTATAAAATATGTGCATTTCAAACATTTGATTCAACCATACTTTCGAGAAATAAAAATAAATATTCATTCAAATTAATTGTTAAAAAGTTCATAAATCAAACATTTTGTATAAATACTATTTTTAGAAAATAAAACATCCACTCACCAGTTACGAGTTAATCTACTCAATTCAAGACGTTAGCAACGAATGTTTGGGTTGTCAATATACAATTAAACGATCTCTTGTTAAGATTCAATATAACATATCTATCTAATATATATATATATATATATATATTATACTTAAATTTGCCACCAAATAAAACCTTCATATGTTTTCATCATCTATTATCTCAAACCTGAATTCCCACCCCTCTTCCCCCGTCATTTCATTAATTAGCTTTGCTTTAGAGACCATTTTATTCAATAATATACATCCTACACTTGCAACAAACATGCACCGCTCAAAACCGACAACATATTTCGACCTAGATTTTTGGCGACACATTTTATTATGAATTTAATTTCTACCACACTTTAAGGATTCGAATTTCGAGTCTGATTACTCAAGTTACGATAAATTTTTGACATATGACACATTAAAACAAGGTATGACCTCCAACAAAGCATTCATGTTCCGAATTTTTCTGCGATTTCGTTTCTTTACGAAACGAGCTGATTTTCAGTTATATTATGCTCTTATATGTTTAGTTTCCATAGAATTTTATGACTCTTCAATTTGAGGTCCAGAACTAAATCATTTTTTATTTTTTAGAGTCCTACACGGGTTTCCAACATTGCCCACATCCGAATTTTAGATCCTATATTTTAACACAATTTTGCCACTAGTTGCATGACCTAAAACGCTCTAACTTATTCATTTTTCCGCCCCTAAAATACCTATATGGATCATATGATGACTGCTCATATTTGCATAGTTTCGTGAGCATTTTTGTCACACCGCACATATCAAAAACTGCAGATAGTTTTCTTGACTATACTTCCATCACTATTTTTATGCTTCATTCAATACCAAAAGTTTAAACATCATTTAGCCATAACCATTACCTATAATTACACCTTAAACTCACCATTTTCAGCAACCAAAACATATCCATAACTTAATCATTTCAACACAAATTGGTTGCCATATATCATTTTACTCGTATCTCGCCATTTCAACATTCTCACCCATCAATTTGCACCAATTTCACCTTCTTTAACATCAACACACACACTAATATGTATACACACCATTCATCACATTTATATATTTCCAACAATCCATAATTTCATTCTTTATACAAATTCAACAATACAATAATTATTAAACAACAAATAGCATTCAAAACTAAACACACTTACCTTTCTATCTTTCCTCTTTTCTCTTTTCTTTTTTTCTTTCTTCTTCTTCCTTCTCTCTTTTTTTCTTCTCTTTTCTCCCATGGCCGGCCACCATGCTTCCTTTTTCTTTTTCTTCTCTTTTCCCCTTTGGTTGCTAAGCCTTCTCCTCCTCCCATCTAGCTCATCTCACGGCCAAAATGCCTTCTCCCCTTCATTCACGTTTTATTCTTCATTTTATTTCCTTTTATGTTTCTTGATTTATCTTTTAATGTCTATATAAATCTTGATTATTCTAGAAGGTTAAATAAAGGTAAAGAAAAGTCTAGCAATAGAACTAATATGTGTGTGTGTGTGTATATATATATATATATTGGGCTTGACTTTTACTTTCCCTTTTATTTCTTTACTTTGTTTTAATTAGTCTAAATAAAGGTAGTATATTATAGAAATTTGGAGACTTAAAACATAAAATGGGGCCCCCATTTTGCTCTCTTTTTCTTGTCTAAACTTTGCTAGAGAAAGGTAGAAAATACTAGCATAATGAAGATTAAATAAAGCAAATTTGAGCTTGGGCTTATTTTTTAATTTTAAAAAATTTAGGCCTTACAATTTTGATTTAAATTGGGCTTTAATTTAAATCAAAATTAGTCCTACACTTAATATAAATTTGGGATTAATTTAGCAATGTTTTTGGGCCATAAAATGATTATTTTAGTGTGGCCCCACATTTTTTCTATTTGTACTTTTTTCCTACCTTATGAAAATTTCGTATTTTTAACCCTTGAATTTTAAAAACTCTTCAATTTAATCCTTATACTATTTATAATTATCATGAAAATAAAAGAGAAATAAAATCACATATTTATATCTATATATGTATATTTATGACATTTTATGTCTAAGTTCTAGTTTAACTATATGTACATGGCTTAACTAGTTTTCCTCAAACACTAACACGTCGAACCTTATAACTAATATTGGAATCGAATAAAATTAATTTATGCTAAATTTTGCGGGTTCTACAAATCATGATCATTTCCTATTCTTTTTTATCATTTATTTTTAAGCAGATTTTAACAAGTTGTATAATAATAATAATTATCGACTTGGATTGTATTTAGATAAAATTTATAAATTAATTTCATATTTTATGATATAAATTAAAAATAGTGAAATATAATTTGAACCGTTAATTATTAATTATACCATATATCAAAATCTATTAAAAACAAAATTAAAAAAAAATTATGATAGAATCATGATCTGGTGAAATATTAAGGTTAATTTATTTAATTATACACCTACAAAAATGGTGACAGAGAAGTCAATAGTAATGTGAATTGTTTTTACAGTTAAATAATTTGATTATACAAGTATAAAAATATTTATAATTTATTTTTTATTTGCTATAAATTAAAATTTGTATTTTTATTAGTTAAATTAATTTAATATTTTTTCATAGTTCAACATTTTTGTTATATAAACCCTTTTTTAAATTCTAGTAAAGATTTTAGTCACTGATATTGAGGTCATTATTTGTAACACCTCAATTCAGAGATGTTACCGGCAAGTGATAGACTCCACCATCACCCTAATCATCTCTCTCTGTGCATGTATGAATGCATAATTTATTTCTCAAATCAAAAATATCATTAAACATAATACATAAATCACTTAAGACGATAAGCTCATTAATGACATATATAAAATTTTTAATATATTACAAAAAATTTATACAATGAAATAAATGATACAACTATATATATATATATATATATGGTGACATGCTAATGTCTGAACCATGTATGATTAGATGTATGATGGACTCATGTGCCCTAGTGATTACACTGTGTAACCCTTGTCTCTTATCTGTGTCTCGTCTATACCGAATTCTTTCCATTTCTTTCTTATTACTTGTCAATCCTGCAATATTGAAAGGTAAAGGAGGTGAGTCATGATGACCCAGTGAATGGATAAAATTAAAGTAAAAAAATGTGAATGAAGAGTAAGAGTACAATATTTAAAAATATAACATTCCACATTTATTTATAATTATCCACTTTAAACAATACAACAGAATAAAATAATTCTATGCATAAAAAATCAATCTGTGGATGTTTACTTTAGAATCTTTGGGTTTGCCAAGAAACTATTCTTAATAGACATCTCAAGACCTACTGATGAATTTTTCTGTACTAGTACATAAAATAACTTATTTAATTTTCTCGTTAACGTTAGTCTGGATAAGGAGTGTAATGTAAAACACCAACTTATCCAGTTATCTTGTAACGGCCCTAGTTTTTCATTCATACCAGCTCGACTACTACTGCCCGATGGGATCTCATTGTCTACCAATCAGAAATCGAATCTCTTTGAAAATTTTACCTATAGACGAAAAACATTATCTCACTCACTACATCTCTCCCGAGTAAGGGAGGAACATCTGTACAGATGCACTGCCAAGAACACAGTACATCAATTCAAAATATAAAATCCATTTTACAATGTTCATCATATACATCATGTATCCACATAAAATTATTTAATTTCAAATCATTCATCCACAAAACAGTTTTAACATATCCAATACATTTTTCTAAAAATTTACTCTTACTCCAATATATTAATTTCAAGCATATTAAATATTCATAAACTTCGAGTTCATATCATAATTCAATAATTCGATCAAATCTATAAAATATGTGCATTTTAAATATTTGATTCAACCATATTTTTAATGAAATAAAATACATATTCATTCAAATTTATTTTTAAAACATTCATAAATCAGACATTTTGTAAATATTTTTGGAAAATAAAACATCCACTCACCAATTTTTCGCCTCTCACTCGTAGCATTGTTGATAGTTGACTAGTTCCTTCCATTAAACTCATAATCTAATATATTTACCATATTAAAGAATAAATATATCACATCTAACAATCACTCTCAGACAGAAATTAAAAATGTTTCGCACTTCCGTTACCTAGTCCATAAAATCACAATTTCTATCTTACTTATCCTAACCAATATCTATCTAGGACAGGAGTAATTTTGTCATTTTACTGAGATCAATTAGTAATGAATTTTAAATAGAATTTTTAATATGTATATCCTTTATACGTCTAGTTTACGTGACTTTTTATAGTGTTTCATTTGGACTTTTATATCTTGACTTATTCTTAAAAAAAATGAGCATTGTTCCGGCCAAATTTTGTAACAGGGCAGTGAGATTTTTGAATTTTTTGGCTATTCGTTCCTTGTCAGAAAAATTTAATTTTTTAATATATTATTATCTGTTATGTCTAGTTTCCGTAACCCTTTGCAGATCCTAATTCTGATTTCTAATGTTCAAATTATGATCAATTTACCATACACTGCTTAGATACGCAACAGTATGCAGTTCTGAAATAGAGTGACTAAATTCCAAAATTTACTGTGACTTTGTTCCTAAGTGAAAAATTCTGATTTTTGAATATATTATTCTTCTATGTGTCTAGTTTATACAGAATTTTACGATACTAAAAACTGATGTCAAAAATCCTATTTCATTTTAGGTTTTCTATCTCCTACTCCGCATTTGCGACAAACCAAAATGCTATACAAAACAATCCCTTCTAAAATTGACCGGGAACTCGCTGTTTTCCGAAAAATTTTAAATTTTGATTAAGTTGCTTGTAATTATGTCTAATTTTCTAAGAATTTTATGGTACATTAATTGAATGTCTATAATATAATTTATAATTAAATTACTGAGCGTAGGTCAATATTCCAACAACCATCGTGCATTAATTCGATTTTAAAAAATATTTACTGCCCTTTTTCAATACCATCCAGCCACCATAAATACAATTACTACACTTCAACTTATATTTTTCCAGCAACAATTTACTACCACAACTCCACCCAATCAATACATACTTTCTGCTCAACGTATTAAACCACCATTTACACTTCACAATGTCCACACTATTCTTATTGGCAACATCAATCGATACACAAACATCCCATATTTTGAAATCGAAATCAAAGTCTCACTTCTGCCGCCATAACTCATCAAATTGACATGGATATGTTGCAAATGCATCAAAATCATAATTCGTAAAAGCCTAATTGGAAACATTATCATTTTTAAATGAATATAACTGAAATCTTACTCTTTTACCACATGAACCAGCTCCTTAATCATAAATTTATAGCGGTCAAATGCATAGTACTACTACTTAATTATCAAGTCTAATCATTTTCTACAAAATGAACAAAAAGGCAGCTGAAAACACGGACCTCGGCGTACATGCATACAAGTTAAAAGTTCTAGATAACAGCTAAGTTCCTCTTGCCCAACGTTTCCACTTTCTCAAAGGGACCTTATAATGAATTTCGTTTATGTTAAAAAGTTACCAACAAATTAATTAAAATTTTCCACCCACAAGTTCAATTAATTTATTATTTTTGTCCTTCGAACTGGTAAACAACGATTGCTAAGAAATTGAGATTTAGTAACCGTAACAAAACCTACTCTGTCCAGTCAACTCTGACATTCTCTAATTATTCCTCTGCCATGTATTGTATTGGACTCTTTTGTTTCTTCAAATAAACACAAACCATAGAGAGAAACAGGGCAATAAAGGCAAGCTCTGTTTTTCAAGAATGTTCACATAACGAAATCTTGGAATACAAGATGTAATATAAGTACAAGACAATAAGCTAATCATAAATTTCTAATGTCAACCACCATGATTCTTCTCACCTCGAAATCTAATAGTCGGATCTTCAAATATACTATCTTTGACGTAAATGGTTACTAAAATAAGCATCCTCTCACTCTCTTTCTCTTCTACCCATTTTCTTTTTCTCATTCTCAATTCCCAGCAATTTCCCCCTTTTCCCCGTCTATCTCCTCTCTTTATTTTTTATTATTATTACTTTTTTTTTTGCCTTTATTTGTTTCCAAAACAGAAACGTAAAAGTAAGAATTTTACAGTTTTTGGTTTTTTTCACTAAGGCCCCATATCTATAACCAATTACTTCTCTTTGTTTCTCTCAATTTTTCCTTTAAAAAGCAAAACTTAAAAATCAATTAAATAAATTTCCATTTACTTAATTATACATATGGGCAGGTCATCCATTTTAATTAAACTTATACTAAATAAATAAATAAATAAAAATTGGCTAAGCTTAGATTATATTCTTGGATATCTCTTAAATCTAATTTGAGCTTGATGTATTTCAATATATATATATATATATAT
>JAXCLQ010000005.1:6197094-6209770 GCA_035584115.1 Cedrela odorata | reverse complement strand
AGTTGGAAAAAAAAGAAGAAGAGAAAAAGTTCCTAAGCTATCATATCTAAGAAAGAAGGTAATCATTAAGTCAATAAAACTTCAAAATGGTTGTTAAAACCTTGCCTTTTATGGATTTTCAGTTGATAGTCTACAAGTTGCCGGTACTTGCAACGTCTTTTTCTAGAAGGATCATAATTTTCCAATTCTGGTAGGAAGTAGATTTCTAATAGAAATTAAAGATATTTGAAGTACTTCTAAATTATAAAACTTTTTAAATTCAACTTAGGCCAATGGATCGCACTCAGCCATGTCCACACAATACTGGAAATTACTAAATTACCCCGATGCATAAGAACTTGAGAAAAGGTTGAAGACAACTGAACCAGCAGAATAATGAACCAAAGAAAACATGTCAAATTTAATTGACAAAGTCAAAATTAATTACGTTCCTGAATTACAACAACGTAATCATAATCATTCTAAGCTTGGGTATTAAAATTGGCCTTCTTGTGTCTCTTATAATTCATTGAAGTTTGATGCTGATTTCCTCCAACCATTTTACAGGATAATTTTTTGTTCCTAGCTGTAGTTTAATTAATTATCACTGAGTTTGTTTATATTTTATACTGACACAATGTGCAGCGAGTTACAAGGCCAAGGGGAGGAATAAATTAATGGCTCCATTGGCTCCCAGTTTCTCTTCACAAAAGGTTAGATTGTGTCATGAGGCAAATTTGTGGTTATTCGCATCTTTTGTTGACAGCCCGAGGGGAGAAACTTGTTCCTCTACCTTTGCAAAATGGTGGTAGTGCAGGTTTGTCATCTATACTTGAGGCTAACGCAAAGCAGATAGTGACTATGGCCCGCGACACTTATGAAAAGTATGTTTGTTTCCAATTATTTGTTAATGAAATGTTTTGTTTGTGCACTAGTGTGTTAAGATGGGCTTAAGGTTGAATGTACCCTTATTTTACACAGTGGTACTCTTCAATACTACAGTCAAATGTATCCTAAATATATGGTGTATAGTTCTTTATGGCTATACTAATTAACTCCATCAAAGATTTGCATTCACTGTGGCTAAATGTTTCTCACGGTAACATTCATCTTTTACATGGTTTTTTTAGTTTTTATTAGGTGAGTTGTGACACCTGACGGTGTAGTATTATAATGCTTGTTTTTGTACTGGAATCATTTCGTTCTCATATTTATCTAAATGGACAATGAATTAGTTTCCCTAAACAAAATTTGGCACTTTATCACCTTAAGATTCTGAAAGATGGCTTTATGTTTGGCTGCAAATTAAAAATGATTTCAATGAATTTTTTCAGGGATGGCCCTTTATTGGTAGTTGCTTCTGGCAGAGATACCATTCCTATTGCAAGCTCTATAAAACGTTTAGCATCTGACAACGTCTTTGTTGTTCAGGTTTGTTACTGGGCCTTGTTAATGTTCTAGTTTTATACTTGATCGCAATCTGCTTATTGAAATAACTGCATAACCGGTGCAATTTTGCGATGTTTATTTGAGGTAAATATTGTTTTATGGGGTAGTAACATCTGGATGTTGCATTTTTCATGTTTTTTTTTCAAATGAGGACATAGTTTGTCCATTTCTATCATATAGGTCCTTGACCATTATTGAAACCTTATAATATTGAATTTTAACCATCACAATGTAAGTGTCTATAACTTTAACACTAAAGGATATTTCAGTTATTTCAGCAGGGGTCAAGGGCCTATTTATACAAACGGACAAACTATGTCCTTATTTGAGAAATCATAAAAACTTAAGGACTTGGATGTTATTACCCCATTGTTTTAAACAAGGTGTCTATTAATTATCCTGTATCTTCCTATTTTCAATTAACCTTACATCAATTATCAAGAAAGATTAACCTTAGATTAGGTTATATTTTAAAAGTAAAGTTATGCATACAAACTATTTATTCAAAGACTTATATACAAACTAACAGAAGAGTGAAAATAGAAAAGCAAATTAAGTAAATTAGAATAGATGATATGTCTGTTTACATACAAGAATTTGGTTTACATATTTTATATGTTTACGCAATTCCACCATGGAATTTAATAAGGCATGTAGTATCATTCGATATTTTACACTTTCATTTATTTTCTAAAGCCCAAGTTGTATTCATATACGATGTAAACTCTGTCTGGGTTATCAGAATCAATTTTTTAATTTTATCTATTACACGAACGAATCTATTTACTGCAGTCAGCTTTCATTTGTTTCAGGGAAAAAAGTGGTGGAAAATGACAAATAAAAGAAAGGAGCTCCATTTGGAATTTCATACCTCTTTATATGTTATTTTGGCACTTCAACTATTTTTTAGCTTATACGGGAAGTTGAAGTCCTTTAAGCAAAAAGTTAAAAATTGTCCAAAACACCTTTTCAAATTCTCCTGTACCCTTCTCATAACATATCCCGTTTTATCAAGAGAACTTCTGTTTTAATGCAGAACAAGTAATCTTTCTTATTGCTAAATTTCCTTCATCTTGATCTTGTTTGGCTTAATATCAACTAACATCCTAAGGGTCCCAGCATAATCATGACTAAGTTTCATATCTCCAATTGTGCGGAGATTATAAACACACAGACAAACTACATGCTGTGACACCTACACATGCATCTTTATATGGTCAGTTGAAATGCATTATCATCCGTGTGCAGTGACATATGGGGCTTTCAAAGGGTTCTAGTAACTTTTATGGAGCTTGTGGTACCTTGGCTGTATATCCTAACAATTTGCATCTTAATATCTTATATAACTGACTAGATGGTTCTTTTCGTTCCTCTCTTCATCTGGTGGGAGTTTGATTTCTGTAGAAAAGAAAAGCACTTATCACTTAATATTATTTTTTGCCTCTTCTCTTGTTGAGATAACACTTTATAGTGTTACAACCAATTGTAGGAGCCAAAAGGGAAGCTATAATTGAAATTATGTTGCTAATTTTGCACTTGCTTGTGGAAAAAAAATTGATATGACGATGTATGTGCACATATATAGTCATGGCTTAGGTTTTTATTATCTTTATTCTTTTGGCAGGTCCAACATCCTAGGGTGTATTTGAAAAGGTTTGACTTGGTGATTACCCCTCGTCATGATTATTATCCTTTGACTCCTGAAGGACAGGAGAAGATTCCTCAATTTCTTCACAGGTGGATAACACCACGTGAAGCTCCTGATAGCCATGTGGTATGTTTTATGATTTTATATGTTCCCATTGGTTAAATATTATCTTCTGTCCAATTTGATAGTTCTGGTCCATCTTGTGGACTTCTAAATTCAGGTCCTCACAACGGGAGCTTTACACCAAATCGATTCTGCTGCACTTTGCAGTGCAGCTAGTGCATGGCATGACAAGTTTGCACCTTTGCCAAAGCCTTTAGTTGTGGTTAACATTGGTGGGCCTACAGGTAACCTGTGATGCTTAAAATCTTTAATTCTGCATATGATTTGAGGATGTGAATTTAATAACTGACTGTGATTTGCTCTGAAATTCAAATATTTGTGTTCTAATATGGTTTCTTCTTATTTAGCATCTTAGATTAATCTTCTTGAAGGATTACTTGGTATGTAATAATTAAACATGATTATATCTTATCTATGTTCTGTAAGCATCTGCGTTTTAATATGCTATCCTGGACATGTTAGATAAAATGTTGCGAAGGTTCTTCTATTAAAGTTGTAAATTTTCATTTCGGAAGTCAAAATACTCTCCTATGAACTTTTGGCACAGTCATCTTCATCTGCCATGGAGAATGCTTACGTAGAATAAATATTAGTAAAATGTCTCAACAAGCAAATCCAATTGAACCTAAATAAGTAGAAATAAAATAAATCCTAAACAAATCTAATTCTTACCAGTAAGCCTAACATGTTTGCTTAGGTCTCTGATGTTCTGCACCATTAATGCTTCCACTTGCTCAGATGTTTCCCAAATTCCAACCATACTGTATAATGATATAGAAAATACCAAATTCTGTCTTGAACCACTATAAACAGTCATCAAGTTTTATTTGATTTACTTAACCTTTAATAACAGCATGACAAATACTAATGCAGATCAAAAACTGGCCGCCATTAGCCAGAAATTTATGATCCTGTCATCATTGGTTGCCATGGGTTGAACTACACAAATTAGCACACACATGTAGCAACTTGTGCTTAAGGCACACCATATGGAGACATAACTAAATTTAAGCTTTATATGGATGTTTGAGTTTTGTAGAGTATTTGAAATAGTATGCTTGGTTTGTTATTCATCTTAATTCTGGACATAGAGTATGAGGATGTGTTCTCATTTGTGTCTGCGTGGGTCATGTTTATATATGACCCCCCAATGGCCAAAATTCTTCACAGGCTGTTGTCGATATGGTTCGGACCTTGCAAAGTAGCTATTGGCCCACCTTCTCAGTGTTCTGTTGAGCTGTGGAAGTGTCAGAATATCTTTTTCAACAAGAGGGCCTGAAAAGGTTTTACTACATATTCCGATTTTTGGATTAATTTCAGTCAAGGTTAGTACCTTCATCTTATACTGGTTATCATCTGGACCGGTATCAAAGATCATTGTAAAGGAACTTGGAAATAATCCAAAAGTAAGAATCTGGGATGGCCAAGGTACCTGCAAACCTCAATTAATTTTGGAAATTATATTAATGATCAAATATAGCAAACCAGGAAGGATGTCATATGGTTATTAAATGTGATGTTCTGCAGAACCAAATCCGTACATGGGGCACTTAGCCTGGGCTGATGCTTTTGTTGTCACGGCAGATTCAATCAGTATGATAAGTGAAGCGTGCAGCACTGGGTATGCATGAGAAAATCTTACTCCTGTTTTGATAATGATTCAAAACTAGTTTATATTTTTGATATCTTTCTTGCAGGAAACCTGTATATGTAATGGGAGCTGAGCGTTGTACATGGAAGTTTGCCGACTTTCATAAGTCTCTGAGGGAACGAGGGGTGGTTCAGTCTTTTACAGGTTCTGAGGATGTAAGTGAAGTACATCTTGCAATTTTTAAGTAATCTCCTGCCTTACTTTTCCTTTCAAAGTTTGCTATACTATCCTGATCTTGAGTAATGACTTACGTCATTTAGTTTGATCCCCACCACTCCACCCTTCATTAATATCTTCTGCCGATTCTACCCTGTCCCAGTTTGTGGTATCTGTGTTAAGCTTGAAAAGTTATGGTCATACCGTGGAAGTATTGTCTTTTATTGTCATATCTTCAGTTATTATTACTCCTTAGCAGCAGTGCTTAATTTTTCTAGCATAATTTTGTGTCAGATGATATCTTGGCCGCACTGAGCTGTTGGATTTTTACTCTGGGAATTGATTATAAAGTCTATATTGGTCTCTTATCTAAAGATGAACCCATGTTTATTAAACAACAATAGTAGAGCAAGTAGATGAGTAACAAAGCTTCTATTCCTGGTATTTAAGTATTTATGTTTGTCAATATTTTCAGATGTCGGACAGCTGGAGCTATCCTCCCCTAAATGACATTGCAGAAGCAGCTCATCGAGTACATGAAGCACTCTCAGAGCTTGGATGGAGATTGCGACCATAGGGTATCTATTATAATTTGTGTTCTAAGCACCCTGTGGAATCAAATTCTGTTTGAAAGGAGAATTTTTTGAAAAATTGTTTTGTTCAACAGCACATATAGGAATGTGGTCAAGCATTGATAGCCATTACATTTTATTCTTTACCGTTTGGGGGTTTCCAAACATGATATACATAGAATAAAAGCCTAGCTTTTTAGTGCAGCTTGTAAAAAGGAAGAGGGAGGGTTTTATTTTATTATTTTTTATTTTTGCGGCTGTACTGGAACCATAATTTAAGTTTGGGTCTGTTAGTGTTTCATGTTGTGCTGAAATATAGTTTGTAAATGAAATTGGTTTACAAAATTGAGTTTGATTACACACCTAAAGAACAAGTCTTGATCAAATGAAGAGTAACTGAGTTATGATGATAATATTTCTGTCTTTCTTGCTTTATTTATATACACCATGTACAACAAAAACAAATGCATAAAGTAGAGATGAAGATGAGAAATTCTTTCCTTCACCAAATTACCTCTATCTGAGCTGCTGTTCAAGATATTATGATGTATATACTGGCATTCAGAGTATGACCGCTGTATCTATAAATAAGAAAATACATGGTTGAATTCCTTTACATATTAGGTCAGATATGAGTTGAGGATCTGACTGCAGTTTTTTCTCTAACTTTTGGAATGTTTGTGGTGGTGTCATTCATACTTAGAAGGGATCGATGGTTTAATTCCTCCATATTCGGTTTGATATGACTAGAATATTATGGGCCGCAATCTATAATCTTCTTGTTGCGTCACTTTTAAATTGTTGAAATCAGGCAGGCTCCGGGCTATTATGTATATCATATGTTTATGCATTTTGACAATTTTTTTTAGTATTTTAAAAAAAATTAGTAAAATACTTGATGTTATCTTCAAAACACTTGAATTACTGTTTTATTAGTATATAATTTTATATTAATTTAAAATTACTTTTAATATTAATAAAATTTGTTAAACACATTTATAAAAATATAGTTAAAAACAAGGATAAATATTTATATTTCTGTTTTCCTGCCATATATTTTAAGGCTCGTGAATTGTCAAAAAAACTCCAATCGGTACTCCAGGAAAATTGAGATTAGAAAATTATTGTTGACTCTTGCTTGGTGCATTATTTTCGTTGCTGACCTTCTTCAGTCCACAAATACAGAGATGTTGCTGCAGTTGCGGCCTTCAACTTCAAATAATGACAATCTTCAAAATTTCTCTGCTTTGTAGTTAGGGAAAAAAACACAAGCAAATCCAAATCAGGCCACCATTCTTTCTGTTTGTTTTTATGAAAATAAATCAACCTGTCTCTAAAACAGTGAACATGGATGGAACTCGCAAAACAGTTGGTTCTTCTTCTTCCCTTTTTAATTAAAAATAATAATAATAAATTGAATGAACTGCATACGGTAAAATATGATTATAGCAATACCATGTTGTTTAAGATTAAAGATATGTTTAAATTGACGAGTGATTAGTAAATATTAACTGTTAAATAAAAATAAATGTTTATATGCTTTAATTTTAATGTCATGCAGAACACAGTACGCTTGTAGATATCATGATATTTTATTGATCATCTGCTCTAATATGTAGATCTATGTTGAAGGAAGAAAGTTGCCATCGATCATATGCATAACTTGACTCGTTATTAAGTTAAAAACATAGCAAATGTTCTAATCTATTATGTACTAGTTGTGAGTTATTTATGCACAATATGAGCCGTGATCATTGACTAACTTAACATAAAAATAATAATTATTAATATCTCTATCTACACATTCCTGTCCTGAATTTTTCCGAAGTGGAGGAAGTTGGCATTCAACTACTCCTCCATAACTAAACTGTACAAGAACCTAACATCCCCTAATACAAAATTGCAAAGAAAACTAACCCCATTATACAATTCCATTTCTCTTTTCCGCTATATAACATACTTCCCTCAAACAATTAGGTATCCAGCACAAATTACTCCAAAAAACAAGCACTACAATTCCTTAGTTCTTCTTCAAATCTCTATAACATATTCCTAATGGAGTCCGCTGGCAACGGCGATGCAAAAGTGATCAATATGCCTGATTCAAAGGCTAAGGCTAATGCTAAAGGAAAGGCTGCCGTTGGAGCTCCGGTAACTTTCACAGCCACCACTAAAGCTACATCACACCCAACAGGAGGATGGAAGAAAGGCGTGGCGATCTTCGACTTCATTCTGAGACTATGTGCCATTGGTGCAGCTTTAGGTGCCACTTCTACCATGGGCACAACTGATGAGACTCTGCCTTTCTTCACACAATTCTTCCAGTTCGAAGCTCAATATGATGATTTTGAGGTTTTCATGTAAGATATATGGCACCACATGTTGCTTGCTTTGCTTGCTCTCTTATCCATGCTAGGAAAGGAATTATTGTGACAGCTTACTTGTGACTTCTATGTATGATACAGGTTGTTTCTCGTTGCGAATGCAATAGCCAGTGCATATCTGGTGCTCTCCTTACCATTCTCTATAGTCTGCATCGTTCGGCCTTATGCAGCTGGACCAAGGCTTCTACTTCTCATATGTGACACTGTAAGCTCAATCCACCAAGATCATCGATATCTTTTTCTTTCTAGATTTGTCATTTTGGGCTAAATGCTAAAAGCTCAATCTATATGTGCTTCAGGTGATAATGGCTCTTACCATAGGTGCTGCTGCTGCCGCAGCTTCTATTGTATATTTGGCTCACAATGGGAATGCAAACGCAAACTGGCTAGCTATTTGTCAGCAGTTTGGTGACTTTTGCCAGAGCACTAGTTCGGCTGTAGTGGCGTCCTTCATAGCGGCAGCTCTACTCATGTTTCTCATAGTGTTTTCTGCTTTTGCTCTTGGAAGAAATTGATGAACAAAGAACCTTAATTTCTCCTTGAATGTCATTTGTACTGTGTTACATTTAATCAAACTTGTGAAGTGTTAACACCCAAAAAACAAATCCACAAAAAAAAAAAAAAAAAAAAAAGTGAAAATGTTGTGTGATGTGGGTTTGCATTATTCCTCACGGAACTCTGTAATTAATTTTATGTTGTATATTGGCTGTTTTTAGTAATGGAAATTGATTGCATATTTTTTTTTTCCACACGTTAAAATTTTTTGTTCTTAATTTTTACATATAGAGAGATGTTATATATTTTAAATGATATTATAAATTTTCGTCCATAATTCAATAAGTAGATAATATGTTTCACAATTTTAGCTTCCTTGGCTTCAAGGTAATTAGTCAATTTAAACAGCGTGAAGGGTTATTTGCATGTGGTATCTCATAATTGAAAATTACAACCTTAGATTTCTAATATTCTAAATATTAGCATTGAGGTCCTTTAACATAATTGGCTTACAAGTAGAGATGTCATTACTAGTATGTTTGTTGGTCTACTTATCAAATTTATGTCTATCCATGGTTGGTGGCGTACTTAATTTTTAAAAGGTTGAATGTTACTGTACTATAAACCCACTAAATTGATATCGCATATTATAAATTTTCTCTATTTTTAATATTTTATAATTAATTAAAATTATTAAAATATCACTAAATTTATTTAATAGACAACTACTACTTTTGATATTGTTGATTTTTTGAAAAATTTTATTAACTACTACATCGATATTGTTGATTTCTTTTAATCCTTAAATTATTTTTATTAATTACTCGTATTTTTTTTATTTAACTTATATGACGGATCATTGAACTTTTTTATTTAAAATATGAATCCAACTTGAACTCAAGTTTATTATTTTTCATGTGGTGTCAGTCTAATTCATTTGACTATTTTACTTACACAAGTCACAATTAATTTGAATGTGTTGATGCTATTAAATTTAAAATGTCTATTTACTCATAATATATATATATATATATATATTTGTGTGTAAAATAAAAAATTTATTTTATTTTATTTTTTTAGTGAAATTTATTAGATATGATAAATGGAGGTACTGATATATATATATATATATATATTAAAAAAAATAATCAAAATGATAGATGTCAAAATTTTGAGAGTATAAATGTCATTTGCTAAAAATTAAGAAGTGTAATACCCCAAAATTTAAATTAAGGCAATTTTAGTCATTTTATATACTAGGTGTAATTTTGTCATTTTATAAATTATATCGGAATAATGAAACTGAGTAAATAATTTTGTATTAATGTTTACTTAACTATTGGGATTAATTTGATAATAATTTATTAAGTTCAAAAAATTCTATTTTAAAACTTTATCCGTACACCCGACCTTCAAACAAAAGTTGGTGTTTATTAAAAATTCTAATTAATAAACAGTTTGTTTCTACGGAAAGATGACTCGATAATGATCGATATGAATTAAATTTGAGTCAAATCTAAGGGCAGATAAGAGAGAATTGAAGTCTAGAATATAGAAAAATTACAAATAACATATTTACATTTATTAGTTAATATCTTCTTAATTTTTTGTAGGAGCAAAATAATCATTTCATTAAAATTTAATCTCAATTTAAACTGATCAAGAAGCAAACACATGAGAAACGTTTTCAATTCCAGAAACTTTCTTTTGTTTGTTTTTTTAATTATTTTTTTCAATTTCCTTCAAATTACTCCATTTCAACCGATTAAAGTTCTGTTTTCTGCTGCAAATCATACGTACACGACACGGGCTATACTCTAGGAGTTTCGTTTAAGCGATTCAGTTAACAATTAAGTCGGGAGAAGAATAGTATTACTATTTATAAATTGGAGATTTTTAAAATTACTTGCAATTCGGACGTTTTATGATTAAATTGACTCCTCGGTATGATTCCTAGCTTCGTTGTTGTCATATTTATGCATTTTACGAAATTAGTATTCATGACAAAAATACTATTCATAATGAAAATCACTATTTATAACAAAAATTATTGTTTATCATGAAATTACTGTTCATCACGGACAATTTTACTAATTATACTTGTTTAAGCTAGAATTAAACTGATTAGTTGTTAAATTAGGTAAAATTAAATTTTATTGAAATATATGAATAGTGATAGTATGGTTACACAATTGATTTAGATTTCAAAATAATATGTTATCGTGCGGAATTGGTTAGTAATAGTGAATTAAGTATAATCGACATCTCGATTATTAATCGTTAAATTCAGATTGTAGAAGAAAATAGAATTTAAAGAGAGGAAAAAATCTTATTGTATATCAATATCGTAGTTAAATTTTAAGCATGTATACTTTAATTGTTATGTTAATAATTAGTATAAATGTGTTATAGATACGCAGAGGGAGCAACCATCCAGCCCCTAGTAATCGAGTTTCTGTTCCATTTTTTGACGACACCTATGAGTGGTTTTTTATATGCTTTTCATTTCTTTAAAACTGTTTTATAAAATTTAATGTTTTATAAAATAAGAAATAGTTTATTTATGAATTGATTTACATTTTATTTTATATAGAAAATGAGATTTACTATGAGCTAAATATATATTGTTGTAAAGGGGTTGTTGAGATATTGATTTTGAAGTCAGGAGGCAGCCATTTTGTTTTGAATTGTGTTTTATTTCTAATTTCTATATTTATGATAATATGCTAGCTGTTATTTCAATTTTTACTTAACCTAGCCGAGAGAGATAAAAGGGGAAGTTTATGTATTTTAAAAGCACATTCTGATTTATATTCTATGAAAGTACTGGTACATGTGAGAAGAATGGGGCAAAGGACGGTCTGATATCTGACCACGAAATTTGTATACATCCTTGCATATTATTCTGTTTTCAATTGACTATTTAAAATTATAATTCTAGAATTATAATAATATGCATTGGATGTTCTGTTAGTATGATTTATGTTGGAAATTGATTCTGGCCGTAAACATATTTTATGTCGAAATTGAATTTACTTAAAATTTTTATTTCTGTATCCACTCACTGAGTTTTCCCTAAAACTCACTCCACCACAGTTTCCAGTGATTGCAAGATTTCCTTTTAAGTGAGAATTTCAGATTCTTCATACAGTCACTTAAAAGTTAATGTTTGTAGTCTGTTTTGTATATTGGGCACGATGCCAAATTATGTATATACATTATGAGTGTGTTTTTTTGTATATATTCAGTACATATTGATATGTATGCATGTGCTTTTTTATTTATAAGTATTATGGTTTATGTTTGAAATTGTGTTAATAGATATGGAGCCCTTAATATATGTATATGAGTTTATGCATATAATTGATATTTCTTTGCATTATAGTTATATGTATAGATTTTTGTCTAAAACTTATAAAGGTAGGATATCCCTATTTCTATACCATCATGATATCAATTTACCGGTACATGACAAGAAGCGTGTAAAATTAAATGCTAAATTAAAGAAAATGTAATGGTAAACAACAATTCTATATAATAACTCTAAATTTGCAATTTCTAATCATAGCAACCAGGATTGTGTACTAAAGTAAACCCCATGTTTAAGTTTTCTGAATCATATTTCTACCGGACACACTTCTAGGACATGTCAAAACTCTACTTCCACTAATTACTTTTCAATATTTTACTCTTATTTTTTATTTTTTATTTTATAATGTAGTAGTCATATGTAAGAGTAACAGATGTGATGATTAAAAAATAAAAACGTTAGTTTCAGCAGATTTTTATTTATTGACAATTATTAACGTCCACTCAAAATTATTGTAAATCATCAATAAATTCTTATGTTGTTACTTTGCGTCATTAAAATTAATTTAATCAAAGATAAAAATAGTAATTATACTTCATTAAATTAATAAAAATATTTTTTTTCTTCTCCAAAATGTTATTCTTTTTTCCTTTTTAATTATTTCAAAATCACGCGCAACCGCGATAAAGTAACATCACACAAATCAGTTTTTACCAATGTAATTTCATGTAAGATAGGATAGCATTGACGCCACTTTCTATTGTTCACTACGTCATTTCAATCTCATTAAGAAAGGCTTTGGATCATCCCCACCGGTAACCGAAGGGGAACAAAAAGAGAACGCAAACTACCTTGTAGACCCGCACATCCACTTACAATTAAATAGAGGCGGGTTCCGCTTGAAGAGTC
>JAXCLQ010000005.1:6185212-6196994 GCA_035584115.1 Cedrela odorata | reverse complement strand
CCACAAATATAAAGATGTTGAGGTTGCAATTGCGGTTCCGGTTGTTGTTGCTGTTGCGGCCTTCAACTTCAAACGATGACAATATTAAAATTTATCTGCTTTGAAGCTTTCTGAATATTATTAATTCATAATTAATTAAAAGAAGAACTATTAACTTGAGTAATTAATAAGTAAAATAAAAAATAAATATAGATAACTCGTTTTAATTACTTCAATTTAATATTAAGTAAATCACAGCACACAAGCATGTCACATGATATTTTATAAATCCTTTGCTCTAATATATGAACCTATGTAGAAGGAAGAAGGTGGTCATAGATGATTAGCTTAATTTGATTCGTTATTAAGTTAAAAACATAGTCAATCTTCAAATCTATGTAGTGGTTGTGAGTTATTTTATGCACAACAATGAGCCATGATCATTGGCTAACTTAACATAATAATTATTAATATCTCTATCTACACATTTCTGTCCTAAATTTTTTCTAAGTGGAGGAAGTTAGCATTCAACAACTCCTCCATAACTAAACTGTAAGAGAACCTAACATACATTTATAGTATATTGCAATGAAAACTAACCAACCCCATTATCCAATCCCATTGCTCTTTTCCCCTATATAACATACTTCTTCTCCTCAAGCCATTACATATCCAGTTTAAATTACTTCAAAATAACAAGCACTACAACTCCTTATTTCTTCTTCATCTCTCTATAACATATTCCTAATGGAGTCGGGCCGCAACAGCGATGCAACAGTGATCAGTGTACCAGAACCAAAGGCTAAAGCCAATGGTAAAGGAAAGGCTCCTGTAACTTTCACGGCCACCACAAAAGCTACACCACAACCAAGAGGAGGATGGAAGAAAGGCATCGCGATCTTCGACTTCATTCTTAGACTATGTGCCATTGGTGCAGCTTTAGGTGCCACTGCCACCATGGGCACAACTGATGAGACTCTGCCTTTCTTCACACAATTCTTCCAGTTCCAAGCTGAATATGATGATTTTGAGGTTTTCATGTAAGATATTTGTCTCCACTTATTGCTTGCTCTCTTATCCAATGCTTGGAAATGAATTAAGGTGACAAACAGCTTACTCGTTACTTCTATGGATATGCAGGTTTTTTGTCATTGCAACTGCAATAGTCACTGCATATCTGGTGCTTTCTTTACCATTCTCTATAGTATGCATCATTCGGCCGTATGCAGCTGGACCAAGGCTTCTACTTATCATCTGTGACACTGTAAGCTCAATTCACTAAGATCAACGATAACTTTTTTCTTTCTAGATTTGTCATTTTGGGCTAAATGCTGATAGCGCAACCTCTCATTCTCAAATATCTTCAGGTGATAATGGCTCTTACCATAGGTGCTGCTGCAGCCGCAGCTGCAATTGTGTATTTGGCTCACAATGGGAATCCAAGCGCAAACTGGCTTGCTATTTGTCAGCAGTTTGGCGACTTTTGCCAGAGCACTAGTTCGGCTGTGGTGGCATCCTTCATAGCAGCAGCTCTACTCATGATCCTCATAGTGCTTTCTGCTTGTGCTCTTCGAAGAAATTGATGAACAAGGAACTGTACTTTCTAGTTGAATGTCATTCGTACTGTGTTACATTCAATCAAACTTGTGAAGTGTTGACA
The DNA here is from genome assembly GCA_035584115.1 of Cedrela odorata. Taxonomy (NCBI): domain Eukaryota; kingdom Viridiplantae; phylum Streptophyta; class Magnoliopsida; order Sapindales; family Meliaceae; genus Cedrela; species Cedrela odorata. Next base: position 6,195,355 of record JAXCLQ010000005.1, on the reverse strand, counting down.
CCCAAAAACCAAACCAAAAACCAAACCAAAACAAAAAGAATTGTGAAAACGTGTGATGTGGGTTGCATTATTGCTGCTTAAGTGCAGGGGATTCTGTTATTAATTTTCTTTTGTGTATTGGTGCTTTTAGTAATGGAAATTGCATGTGTACTCCATGCCTCTACGTCTGTATTTTGTTAACTAATATTTTTCTTTCACAACTTTCTCATCTTCCATGGGTATACTGCTTGACAATTGGTAATTAATGAAGCAAAATATGATTAAAAAAAAAAGTAGGTCTGACTATATACAAAAAATAATAATAACAAATGCATAATATAAAAAAAAATCAAAAGTTCAAATTGAGAGAATATTCTAATTCTAAGGAAAGATAGTAAAGTTTTTGGAATTATCACTAGAAATTAAAATTCTAAGTATATGGGGGTGAAGATTAACTTGTAAAATTGAGATTAATGTATGTGCAGAGTAATGCTATATGTTTTAAATTGAACTTTGTTGCGGTATTTATTAAGTAGATAATATATTTTATAATTTTTAAAATTATTTATAATATATTTTACTATCCTTTAGATAAATATTACGTCAATTTTTAAAATTATTTATAATTTTTCACTGTTTATTTAATAAATACTACATTATTTAAAATAAATTTTAAAACACGTAGCATTGCGTGTATTTATAAATAATTCAATTAAAATAATTAGGGGCCATTAAATATTAGGGCTCCGTATAATAATTAAAACAAACATTTTTATTTTATTTGATAATACACATCCACACACACACATATATATAAAAGAAAAAATGACACCAACTACACTTGAATTTCATCTTAGCTTTTGTGCCGGTCAATTTATGAGTTATTATCACGTACATGCATTGAGATTTTTAATTTTATCACTTAAATTGACAAAATTGAGAAATGTAATTCACCAACCTTAGACAAATTTAAATATTATATTATAAATTATAACATATTATTTAAAATATTATTTATAACGTTATATTCATTTTCAACGTGGAATTATATTCTAAATATTTAGGATGCTTTCTAATTTATTACTTTTTAATAGTTTTCTTATTTTGAGAGAATTCATATTTTAGTAGTTAAATAATATCCTTATAGATTTACTTATTTAAGGTGAATTCGATTTGTACAAATATATATATATATATATATATCATTCTTAGAAGAAATATGTTATTAGTATATAATGAATTTTGAATCACTTATAAAATAAAATTACATAATTCATGATGTAATATCTTATAATAGATAGTTTTCAGGGAAAAAAAGTTTTGAGATTAAGTATGAATTTCTAGAGGTGACAAATTTGGTCTAGTTTTTAGGAGAAAGGGGTTTATTGGGATTAAGTATGAATCTTTAGAGGTGATAAGTTCTAGTAAGAGAAACAATGAGGTCTATTGAAATTTGAGTGTAATTGGAGTTTGGGTATAAGGAAAAATTACTGAGAGTAACAATTTTTCATATAATTAATTTTTCTCTTCTTGTCCTTGGCAATTGCGATTTTTTTTTTCAATATAGAAGTTTTCAATGTAAATTCTTGTATTGTGTGATTGATATTAATATATATTTGTTCTAACGAATTTTGGGCGGGACCTAAAAATTTTCAATAAGTGGTTTTAGTGCCCTAAGTTTTAGGGTTAAAGAAATATATTAACACATAGATTTTCAAATTTAGTGAAGTTTGATGTGGAAGAATTTAATGGGATAATAAATTTTGGCTTGTGATAAATACAAGTCATAGATATATTGATTTAATTTGGGTATACAAGTGATACTAGCTCTAATATAGTAACAGAGATACTAGTAATATTACTAGTTATGCATCTCTCTTCTCCGTAGAGAGATTGATTTCTCCTGAGATAAATGAAGAAAGATATCATTGTTGCATGCCATTAGATTGTTATGGAAGAGAGTGTGTTAGTGTTAATGCTAGCAATCCACATTTTTTTTTTTTTTTTTTTTTTGCATATAAGGCATGATTTGACAATTATGCAAGGAGTGTAGTGAAACTTATATCACTGGTTGAGGACTCTCAAAGAAGCCAAACATAAGAGTGGATAATTTTTATATGGTGTTTGACATGTGTCAAACGAAAATCTTAGAATTTAATTATAAGTGGTGTGTGTTTCAAATATTGTGATTCCTTATATTAAGGATTATAGCGTTACTAAAGATATTCGGAATATGACGATTCTTTATGTCAAAAATTATGTTACTGTTGGAGAGGATTTTCATATAAAACCCAATTGTAGGTAAAGTGTTTCTAAGTCCTATATGTGGATTTTATAGATTCTGGTGATTTTTTATATTGAGAATCTTGTTGTTGTTGGAGATAATTCTTCTATAAAACTCAACTGTAGGTAATGTATTTTTTATAAACCTGATCTTATGGATTTTGGTGATCCTTTGTGTTGAGAATCATATTACTATTGAGGAAGATTTTTGTCATGCCCCGAACCTATGATCCATCCATAACAATCACTACAAACTCTCATGATACATTCTATATCCTCAAAATATATCAACAGAGCCTGTAAGGCCTTCATTTTTATCTGTCAATCACAAAATACTAAAAACAATTTATCAAACAATAACTCTCATCCATGGGATCATTATCAAATGAATTGTTCAATCATGATCAATTCATCCATAACACATAAACAATATTTATAAAATTATTATGAAAATAATTTTGGTTCGTGCTGAACAAATATAAACATTTACATAAACTGTTTGGTTTACAAATGCATTACAAAATTCAAATACATTTATCCAGTGGGACAATATATATACATGTGAGTCAAGAAAAGCTTACCCTAAGCACAAAGGCTCTCAACAGCTATTATTTGCCCGACAAGTACTAATGCACCTAACTTGAAAGCTAAAATGGTAAAGAGTGTAACACCCCTATACCCGAAAATGTTACCGGCAGATGACAGATCCCCACCATCATCCCAAGCCTTACTTTTATGACCTGAATATATGTGCTAAGTATGAAACCATAATAACAATGGCAACAGTGTCTGACATAAAACATATGGGCGATAAGCCCAAATCATGAAATAAATAAAATTTCAAATGTATTACAACATCTTATAATTTAAAATACATAATACACGACTTCGATGCATTATGCCATGTGCATGACGAACCCATAGGCCTTAGTGACTATAGTGTATATCACTTGTCCCCTGTCTGTGCCTCAACCGTAATAAATTATTTTTCTTTTCTTTCTAACTACCTATACATCTTTGTCTATCATGCAACACTGAAAGGTAAGGGGGGTAAGTCCTAAGAACCTAGTAAATGGATAAGATTAGAATAAAAAAATATAAATGAGGAGTAAGAGTACAAATTTTAAAATATAACATTTTACATTTAATTAAAAATATTCACTTAAATCAATAAAGCATAATAAGAAAATTCTCATGTATGAAAATCAGTTTATGGATGTTCAAATAAAAGTATTTAAGCTTGCTAGGAAACTATCCCTCGAGATATTCACTAATGTACTGTTGATGAACACTTCAAAACCCGCTAACGAGTTATTTTATATCAGTATATAAAATTATTTAGCACACTCGTTAGCACTGGCCTGGAAAAGTAGAATGTAACGCCAAACATCGACTTATTCAGTCACAACCTCTCATTTGCCTCTTCTCATATGACAAAGGTGGAAATAGTAACATCTCCCTTACCCCTTTCTCAGGAAAGGGCGAAATCTATGTATAGACGCGCTCAATTAAGCACTTGCACCCAAATCTCAAAACATAAAATCTCCACGCAACATTCATTACATAAATAACCATATTATTTCAAATCACTCATCCACAAAGTCAATTCGTAAATATACACATATTTTTCTAAACATTTACCCTTACTTCAAATGTATAAATTTTCATTCATGAATAATATTCAAAACACTAGATTTGTAAATACTTAACAATTCAACTCAATTTTCGTAACATTTATTTTTTCAAATATTTGTCCAATTCATATTCCAAAAAATATACGATAAAATATTTATTTCATTAATTTTTTTCTAAAACATTCATAAATCAAACATTTTTTATAAATAACATTTTAAAAATAAAATATCCACTCACAAGTTTGTGCTTAACAATTTCTAACTTGTAGCATCGCCGATGGTTAACTAGATTGACTATCTACAAATATATATCATTCCATTAAAATTCATAATTTCAAGTATTTGCTATATCAACAAATAAATAATATATCATATCCATCAATAATTCTCAATAAAAAGTCAACATGTTCCAAACTTTCGTTAGCTAGTTCAAAAAAATCAAAATTTTTATCTTACTTATCCTAAGCAACATCTATCCGTGATAGGGGTAACTTCGTCTTTTTACTTGGATCAATTTGCAATAAATTCTAAGCTAAATTTTTAATGTATTCATCCTCTATACGTCTAGAATAAGTATCTTTTTATGGTGTTTCATTTAGATTTCTATATCTCAACTAATACTTAATTGAACGAACATTGTTCCAATCAAATTTCATAATAGAGTTGTGAGATTCCCGAATTTTCTGATAATTCATTTCTTAACAGAAAATTTTGATTTTTGACTATGTTATTCTATGATATGTGTAGTTTCTGTAATCTTTAGGGATCCTAATTTCAATTCCTAATGATTGAGTTATGATCAATTTATTACACACTGCTCAGATACACGACAGTGTGCGATGATAAAACAAGGCACCTATATTCTGAAATTTTTTGCAACTTTGTTTCTATATGAAAATTTTTTATTTTTGAATAGTATTATTTTATGTGTCTAGTTTACAAAGAATTTACGGCACTAAAAACCGATGTCAGAAACCTTATTTTGTATTAAGTTTTTTGTCCGCTGCTTAACATTTTCAGCAAACAGAAATGCTGTACAGGACAGCCCCCTTCCTAAAATTTCTGGGAACACAGCTTATTTCAAAAAATTATAAATTTTCACTATATTACTCGTAATTGTGTATAATTTCTCTAAAATTTTACGATGTATTAATTTAAGGTCTATAACTCATTTTATGAGCAAAATACCGACCATTGGTCAGAATTCCAGCAAGTCAAAACTACTTTCTTGCTGATTTTTTTTCTATATTACAAAATTCTCAAATACAACATGAAACCACTTCTATCCACTTCCTTAATACATATTTAAGCTGCAACAGAATCAAAACTCATCTTCTCATAAACAATTAAAGACCGATCTCGTCATTTCCACTAAATTCCAATTTCAAGCTATTAATCACTGCCTAAGTTTTCAGCTTCCAAAAATACCTCATAAACATACTACCATATATATTTTTCCAACATCAAATCATAGCCACAACTCCACCAAATTATAACTTTTCTTTTCTTTATATTTTAGACTTCAACATATGATTTTCATCTACACTTTCAATCAAACTAAAATGCTAGAAAAATAGACCATACATGTTGACCATATCTTGGCCTCAAACTCACGACAACCTGTCATATTTCCGAGTTTTCATTCTCTTTCTACATACAATTTGGTATTAAAGCCAAATGAAAAAGAGTTTTCAATTCTTTTTTTTTAATCAACAAGAGAGCTATTTCACAGTCCATCTATAATATTTCAAATTTATAAACTTCAAAGTCGGTATTTTTTTTTCCAATTGAATTGTATCTTACTAAAATGTTTTGTAAGAACTATTCTTAAGGAATCATCCTGCTCTCTACCAACACAAGTTTATCACTCCTATTTGAGCCTGAAAAACATAAATATTGATACTTACAACAAAAAGACAAGAATTCAGAGGGAAAGAATCGCTTCTTCTTTTCAACAATTCTCAACCATAATCCCAACAAAAGAAGTAGAGAACAATTAGGCTGATGACAAGTTTAAATAAATGCAACATTGTGAATTCTTCAACAATCTGGGCTAACACGTGAAGATTAAAGAACAAAACGAAGAAAATAATCTTTCAGTACAACAAAACCAAATTAACCACATACTCATTTTACTTTATGCGTGAATGATCATTGGACAGCCAAAATTATAAGTAATTTCTAAGTAAAACACAACATAAATCAGAGAGAAAACTCACCCTCATCCTCTATCCTCCATTCCTCACTGTTTTTGCCATAATTTTTCTTCTTCCTTCCTTTTTAGGTTCAGGATTATCCACCATTTTCTCCAAATATTCATACTCATCAAACATCCATTATAATAATATCTGACCAAGCAACTTAATGGAACAAACTCTGTTGTTGTAACCTTGAGTGAGTGTTTGACAGTGAGACGAAATTGAGTGGCGGAAAGAAATAAGGCAAAATGACAAGAAGTGAGACCTGAAATGAGCTTTCAATGCGAGGATTTAAAGAAAACTTGGATGCTACACACAATCTCCCTCTCTCATTTCTCCTGATCAAGGCAAAATGTAAATGGATTTCTCCTTCTTTCTCCTTATACTCACATACCTCTAATCTCCTTGATTTCTCTAGAAAGACCAAGATAATTCTAAAATAAATATAAGTTATATTTATTATATTTTGGGCTATTATTTTTATTCACACTTGAGCTTGGAAATTGTCTTAAAGTTTAATCTAAATTTGGGTTTATTCTTAAATAAAAATTAGACTAAGCTTAGTTTAGTTATTATTCATACATGCATCCACATTTCCAAATTCATGATATTGGGATTACTTTAACAATATACTTAAAAATATATACATAATTCATTTAGATTAAATAATCATAAAATAATTTATAGGTCTACTTACAATTTTAATCAAATAAACCGAGCTGGCTATACTTTTTCGACCGCTACCTTGACCGTAGTAACATCGAAATCATCAATGAGTCTTTTATGCATAAAAATATATTCAATTAATTTTTATAAAATATAAAACTATTTCTCATACATTTTTAAAAATAATCACCCGTCTCATTAATGTTTGCCCCGAGTAGTCATTTGACGACACGAGTGACTGTTCTCATAATCCGTCAAATCTAAGATAACTCTATCAAGCAGCTAGGACTTTTCATAGGATATCTATAACTGCACATACATGCACGACACACAGTAAGCTTGCCATAGACTTTCTCCCTTATACCACCCCTATTGTGGCTCCACTCACCTATGCGGCCTCTTCATAGATCCATCTATAGATTGCGTCCCTGTAGTTACAGTCAATAAAAAGACTTATTGGCTATATCAATATTTGGCATCATCACCAATATACATGCATAAAATAAATCATTTTAAAACAATGATTATAAACCATATAAATCAAATACGACCTTTCCGACCATTTTAGCATGTATATTAAATAATTTTTAACAGCAGGCCAATTAAATATATTATCTCAATATCAATTTAAAATACATGTAAACAATTTTATTTTAATTATAAAACAACTTCTTTAGTATACAAGCATACATATATGTATAACACATAGTATAACACACATATATTTATATATTTATGTATGTATAAATTTGCTCATAATAAAGGGAGGGTAACCACTCTCACTATTGATTATCGTGTCTACTAAATCCTTCTCCCGGGTTCTCAGTGTCTAATACCACACATGTGTAATATAATAAATTATACATTTTCAAATAATTTAACATATATGCACTAAATGCAATGCTCGTGGAAAATATGGCTAAAATTTTTTAGTTTGATACATTTTACTTCACGATTTTTAACTAACTAAAGTCATTTATCTGATTTTCAACAATAAAATCATATGACCGACTTATTCTGATTTCACATTATCGTCTAAGACAAATATACACATTTCAAATGAGAACCAGCTCATTTTTTTACCATCAAATTACTCTAATTAACTCAATTTAATACATATCTACATTTTCTATGCGAAAATCTATAGAAATCTCACATAAATAGTAAACCCTAAAGTCTAATATGTTTAAAATCATAAAATCAAACATATAACAATTTAATATGCTTACCTGTACCAATAGAAATCCTTAGAAACCTTAAATTGATGTTTAAACGGAAAATCCCCAAATTTTGTCGAAACTCTAACTTACTTCCTTCCTCCTCCTTACTGTTTCTAACCAAAAATGGTATCAAATTATAGAGCAAAGAATGGATAAGCACTTGACAACTAAAATTTGCAAGAAATCGTAGAGAATTTGAAGAGTTATGTGAAGAAATCAGAGAAATCGAGAGAGAAACATTTTCTAAAGAAAGAGTGAGAAAGAAGACTAAAAAAGCAATGAGAGTCAATTCCCCCTTTATAGGTATATATATAATTGGGCGAAAAGACTAAAGTGTCTTTAAGAAATTCAAAATTTTCTAAAATTACCTATTGAATTTTGCCCAGATTAGCAAAAAGTATTTATACTTTTGGGCTAAGTATCGAACCCTTAGATTGGGTTTCAATCTCATTAAGTTGGATATTGATCTACTCATAAAAATTCGATTTTGGAATTTCTTTCTATACAATGTATCAATACATTTACCTTTATGTATCAATACTTTTGCAATTTATCGATACCTTTGATGAAGGTATAGATCTGGTTCGCCTTATAAATATTTTTCAACTCTCTGTTTCAAAATGTATCGATACTTTCTCTATATGTAACGATCTAGTTGACTTGTAATTTCTTCTCAAGTCTCAATCTTGTAAAATATCGATATCTTTTATGAAGGTATTGATCCCTTCATCAGGTATTGACTTGTAGCCTTAATATATCAATAATTTAGTGCATGTATCAATCTTTTCAGCCCCATGTATCGATGCTCTTGCTCAGACACAAAGTTTTCACAGAAACTTAATTCTTTGACCTCTCTTATTTATTCATTAGAATTAATTCTATTTAGCCCCTGATCCCCGTAAGGGCACTACCCCTTGATCCCGCTTGCTAACTGACTAGCGAGACCGACGTATACTTCAACATAAGGCAACATACTGAAATTCAAATTAATCAATACATTCATAATACTTAATCTCTTATCATTAAACTAACTTAAGTTCACCTAAACTTTGATAATGTGTCAACTAACCATTAATAATGCATGTATGAATATGATTGTCATACATTAACTACTTTAACCTTATGTTCAAATAACAAGGTTTACAATTCTCATATAAAACCCAATTGTAGGTATAATGTTTCTCATAAGCCTTTTATTAGTGTGGATCTTGTGAATTTTGGTGGAATATATTTAAAGAGGTGAAGATAGCATAGTTATGTTGGATGCAGTGATAGTGGAGGCTATTTCATCATGGTTTCTCACTCAAATTGAAAAACTCGCCAATGTAGAGATTTGTTGGGATATATGACTCTTTTTTCAACGTGAAATTATATTTCAAATATTTATGAGGTTTCCTAAGCTATTTTTTGTTAATAATTTTCTTATTTTAGGAGAATTCATATTTTAGTGGTTAACTAATATCATTTACTTATTCAAGGTGAATTCAACTTGTACAAAAAATAAAAAATTATTATTCTTAGAAAAAAAGGTTATTATTTCCCTATATATAGGAAGGTTGAGATCACTTGTAAAATAAATTTATACTATTCACAATGTAATTTTTGATAATAGATAATTTCTAAGGGAAATATATCTATTGAGATTAATATGTAATTTACGATAATAGATAGTTTATAGATAGTTTCAAAGGGAAATGTAAAGTAAGATTACACTAATTTTTTATAATAAATAATTTCTACGAGAAATAGATCTATTGAGATTAAGATGTAATTTATGATAATAGATAGTTTATATATAGTTTCAAGAGGTCTATTGAGATTAAGATGTAATTTATGATAATAGATAGTTTATATATAGTTTCAAGAAGTCTATTGAGATTAAGATGTAATTTATGATAATAGGTAGTTTACATTTAGTTTTTAGAAAAAAGAGATCTATTGAGATTAAGAATGAATCTCTAATTTAGAAAAAAATATAATGAAAAAAATGGTGAGATCTATTGAGATTTGGGTGTGATTGGGTATAATTTAGGTTTGAGTATGATTGGGTATAATTTGAGTTTGGGTGTGAGAAAAAATTATTAAGAGTGTAATTATAACATTTTTTAATATAATAAAATTTTCTTTTGTCGTGCTTGACAATGGGGGCTGTGATTTTTCTCC
>JAXCLQ010000005.1:6167520-6177844 GCA_035584115.1 Cedrela odorata | reverse complement strand
TTATTATTATTATTATTATTATTATTATTATTATTATTTTCTAGTATTCAATGTTATATCACTATCATTACGAAAAAAATGTAGTCATGACAGACAGTCACTCAATCGTAGACTTGCGAGAAAAAACATATAGTTACTAAGTGTTTGATCTACAACAATTACCATGTTCATATGCGCTAGCGGTAATGAGATATTTTCGAGGTAATTACAATTCCTTTTGTTTCCGTTATTACACAAAATGCACTTGTAACAAAGTAAGCGGATTCTATTTACCCTATTGGTGATGTGTGTGAATGAATGGTCTTAAAAGAGGTACGTGCCATTATAATTAAGCCACCGATAGGACATGTTCTTACAAGTTAACCTAGAAAATAATAAATGCCATCGGTGAAAGAAGATGTTAATGTAACATCCCAAAAACCCAAGATGTTACCGGTAGGTGATAGGACATCCAACTACCTTGACCCTTATATAGCCTGTCTAAATACCAATGTGAAACATGCATACACAACACATTTTACAAAACATATTTGAAAAACTTATGGGACAATATGCCTCCATTATTACCATATACAATCCAAGTGTATATCAACACATCATATAGTATACTGACTATACAACTGACTGACATATGCATAAGTACAACATCTAACATCAACTCAATATAAGACATCAATATAAAATTGCCACTCTGTACACAAAATGGACCCAATAACCCTGGTGACTTTAATGTGTACCCTCTCTTCAGCTTGTGCCTCTATGATAATGAGAGAACTCACTAAATATATAATCTTGCAAAATTGGAAAGTGGGGTGTGTGAGTCTAGGGAGACTCAATGAGTGGAAGCTATAAAACATTAATACACAAGTATTATATACAATTAAAATATACATATATACATAATAAACACTCCATTCTAAAATAAGCAAAATCTAAGTACTTTATAAAATGAACCATTGCTAAACTTATTTATGGTAAAATCTGGTGTTTAAGGGTGTTATGTATCGTTATCTGCCAAACACATATTTGAAATTTACAGTGCCTTAAGGCGTTACGTCTTGTCATCCCCCAAGTCAACATTGTTGCACTCAAAGATGTGACATCTAAGACAGGAGAATCCAAGGATATATATATCGTCATCCCTCTGGTTTTGAGTCTATAGTTACCCATGTGCACATGGTCATCATCAATGAAACAACTTAAAAGTTCTTAAAGTCACATCAGAAAACAATATTATAATCATGCCTAAAATTCATAAAATAAATCATATCTATACAATTAACAATCAATCTCAATATCTCATTCTCACATGTCATGACCCAAATCAAAATCCATAAATTCACAACATTTCAACACATTATCGACATCCTCAAAAACAATTTCAATAGTCATAATAGTCACAGGTTCTATAAGACAATGACCAAAGCGAGTTTAAGGAATTTTATTAAGTTTTTCAATACATGTATTTCAAACACTAAATTCAAATAATTATTTGAAAAATAGTCATCTACTCACCGTTTATGGTCTAGACTATCTGATTCAAGGCGTGGTTGACGGATGCTCGGGCTAACAATCTACTGTACACAACTTCCGTTAGGATTTACAAGCACAAATGAATATATATATATATATATATATATTATGCATGTATACTTCATCCCAATAAAAATTAAAATGATTTGAATCACTACAGAATCTAAACTGAAATTTTCTAAGTCAAAAATCGAAATTTTTCTGGTGACATTTTATTGAACAATGAGCGATTTTAAACTTTTGCTGTACATAATTGGCAATAAATCTCAACCTAAATTTTGATAACATACTCTATTATAAGTTTAGTTTCTACAAATTTTTATGAATTCGTATTTCGAATTCAAATGCTCGAGTTATAAATAGATTACTACACATGACGCAGAACAGAACAGTTAGTAGGGGTGTAACAGGGCAGTCACTTTTGAATTTTGCTTGGAACTCATCTTTATCAAAATCGACTTGGTTTTTGACTATGTTATCAATTTTTATATATAGTTTTCTCATTGAAGGTCTAAAACTAATTTTGTTTTTTATTTACCTAGCCCTGTCCAAAAATTCCTACAACCGACATGCACCCTTTCTACATACAAACTTACTACCCTATATTCTAACATAACCCAGCCACTATAATGATACGTAATCATTCTTTAAATTTACATTTTCCCTACATCAAAACACAGTCACAACATAGCCATATAGATACATATTCACTACCCTACACTAATAACGCTCACTGCTGACATTTTCCACTATAATTGTGCATCGTTTAATGCTAATTACACATCATTTTAACATCAAAAATACTGTCATATATATAAACCATTCACTATCCACACTCTACCACAACCAAAAAATCATTTACTTCACAATTTCAACATATAATAAATACAAAACATAACTAAAATTTCAAAATCATTAACAAGTATACATATACTTACCACCCTTTGCTAGAAACTAAAGTTTCTTCTCCTCTCTTTCTTTGTTTTCTTCCTCTTCTTCTCCTTTATTTTTCTTTTTTTTTTCTTTCTTCCCTTCTCTGCTCCTCTCAGCTCTTCCTCTTTTCTTCTTCTTCACTCCTCAATTTCATTCCTCTTCATTTCCTCTATTATATTCCTTTCTTTCCTCTTTTCTCTCTCTCTTCTTCTTCCTCTTTCGGCCTCCCTCTCTTTCCTTCTTATTTTCTTTTCTTTCCTTCCTCCTCTTTCTTTCTCTCTTCTTCTTCTTTTCCCTTTCAGTCACTCTTCCTTTCATTTCTCTCTTTGTTTTCATAGATTCTCTCTTCTTTGTTTTATTTTTACCTTATCTTATTTTCTTTCTCTTTAAATCTAGAATTCTTTAAACAAGGAAAAAATATCTCTATGTTTGGGCCTTTCATTTTGCTTGTTCATGGGCTTTCATTAGGCTTGGTTTTGTGGGCTTTCTTTTTTACTTTCATTTGGGCTTGGTTTTGTTTTGCTTTATTGCCCCACAATTATAACTATTTACACCATTTTACCTCATTTATCTTAATTTATCATATTAATCCCTTAAGTTTTGAGAATTTTTCATTAGTATTTAATATTATTTTGTAATTATCATGAAAGAAAATGCAGTCATGACAATTATTTGAAAGATTATTCCCATTGCAATCAAGTTGGCCATAATTGAAAGACGTGTCAGAATTAATTGTTGCTCCCACTGATTAAATGTGATGTCAATGACAAATGTATTCATAATTTCTTTATTTTTCATGTTGTTAGTTTGAGTCTTTTTGTTGAATGTTATTAAAAGATTTGGACTTCTTCTTTTGAATGAGTATGAAAAGTATTAATATTATATTTAAATTCATTTTTGTGTTGTTAGTGTGAATCTTTTTTGTTCAATGCTATTTAAAAATTTTGATTAATATTTTCAATGAATATTAAAAGTATGAAACTTAATAAAAATTAATGAAAAAACTTGATAATCTACAAAACAAAATATTGTATGGTACCTTACAAAAATGTGTTGATTATAAAAATAGTAATATTATTCATTAAGCAATGGTATTGTATGATACATTACACACTTAAAGTAAATAAAGTAATTGATCTTGTAAAAATCAATCGTAACGCAGTAATCAACGTTATAGTAAAAAATAATCTAAATTATTTTTGCATATTGAAATGTTTAATTTTTTGGGTTACTATCTCCTAAATAGATAAGCTTGTTGTTTTTCTTGTATAGTCTAAAATTAAAATATAAATAATGAAAATGTATAAATAAATGAATTGATAATATACAATATCACCACATCAAATAACCAATCCATAAATCAAATGTCATTTCTGTCTAAAAAATATGCCATGCTCGTGTGTAAGTCAAATGGTCTGTTTAGCCATAAATACTCAATATATTTACACATAAATACACCACAATCACCACTCCCCTATATTTGACGAGGTACCTATCAATGAGTCGCCTATACGTTAAAGGTTCAATGATGTCCTCTAAATTTGACCTCGCTTGGTATGACCCAGCTTGTCGTATAACACAAGGCAACAAGGTGCATAGTTAAATTATTGCGATGTTGAAAACGATCTCTGAGTTTGCCTACAACGACAAATCATAAACTGTTATATGTCGTCTAGCCAAATCCAACGTGCATGCAACCCAATGGTTTGTGCACACCCAAGCTTGGATGTGCACTACGTCAGCCTCCAACCATGGCCTGAGAAACCCACCATTGGACCTCAATACATAATGGTTGTAGCTAACATTTGGGTATAATGTACCACGTGCGATAGTACTTACTTCTCCACCTTACCATGAAATATATAGTGTTGACTACAATGGGAAAATGCTACACATCAGTTATGCAATAAAAAGTCACATAAAATTTGAAAATAATTTGACAGAATCTTCCCTATATTATTGACATATCCCAGGGTTATACTATAAAAATTGACAATAATATACACTTACAAAAACATATATAATTCTAACCAACATCCAATCCCACAATTTCAAGTGACTTCAAAAGAGGCTTTAGGCACCCTCAAACAATTTCAAATAAAAAAGTTCAGTAATTAATGACAATACTTTAACACATACATATAAGTGTGACAATACAATTGTCCATAACTGGGAAATCGAATATGGACAGGACAGTTATCGGTGGCCAACCATGCCTAAGTGCTCATTAATGTGCTAACATAAATATAACATATAAATTAGTTTGCACTTTTTATGTTAATTATGTGGAAAAGGAACATAAAAAAAATCACATACTGAATCATCCAGCTAAACATCTACATCGAGAACATCGCTAAGCCAGTAAAGGGTGATTCATATTATTCTTGTATCTCTGTATGTGTCTAGTCATTTTATCAAATTCATGAGCAAATCATAAAGATCAGGTATAATAGGAATTATGGGATTGATGTTTAACCATTGTAAGTTATACATATACAATGCTCACCTTGTTAGCCTCCCACGCTGCCTCTTAAGCAAATTAGTCCAAAGTGTTTTATTTAGATTCCCTTTTTTCTACACTCTATCAAATCAACTTTGTAAAACATTTGAATCTTTGTGGATAACATGTTTGCCTTTTTTAGTTAGTGGATGCACAATGAGGTTTGTCTTATGAAATTCCTCATTAAATTATTGTAAACAAATTAAAACATTGTCGAACAATCGAATTCAGAATATAAAATCAATTACCCTAAGTAAGAAATTGGTGTTTATTGAACACAGTAGTCATTACTGTCAAACAATGATTTATAAAGATTTTATGCTTGCATTTACTACACCAGTTAATCTATTTTTAAATTTACTTCACTTCGAAACTCGTCAAATTCATCCTAGTGTGTGGGAAATTTGGAGAGGCTAGCTTTGAGAGACGCTTCAAGCTTTATGATCTTGCAAACTACATCGAAATTAACATGTAAACCATGTATCGAACTTCTGGAGTGTTGTGATCATATTGATCTTGGACACCCAAATACTGTTATGAGGTGTTATGAGCTGACATATCATGTAAACCCCGTTCTTCGAACATAGGGGTAAGATGGTCATTTTATAATATTCATTATTCCATGTGCATTATACAATATTAATTGGCACATTAACGAGGCTTAAGTGAATTTAAATTTAAGTTTAATAATGAGAATATAATGAAATTGAAAATATAATTTGAAATTTTACATAAGTTGAGTTTTTGCATATTGCCCTATGCTTAAGCATTCGGCGATCTCGCTAGCTGGTTGGCAAGCGGGTCAAGAGACAGTGCCCTTGTGGAAAATCGGGGACGGAACCCCCAAAAGGTAAACGAAATAGGTACTCAAACATGAAGAGAAAACATAAAAAATCTATCATGAGTATAAAGAGATCGATACTTGAAATGGAAGTATCGATACACTATTCAAATGTATCGATACATTGAGAATATGTCAATATTCATTGAATAGATCGATACCTATGAAGAAAGGTATCGATACTTTGCAAGTCAGAAACTTGATAAGAAATTACAAGTTGACCAAATCGATACTTATGGAGAAAGTATCGATACATTTCAAAACAGATAGTTCAAAAATAATTACAAGTTAGATTAGATCAATACCTTTATCAAAGGTATTGATACATGGCCAAATAAAGAGTTGAAAAATAATTACATACTAAACCAGATCGATACCTTTAACAAAGGTATTGATACGTTGAAAAGAGAAGGATCGATACATAACGATAAATGTATCGATACTCGAGGTCGAAGGAATTTCTAGAATCGAATTCTTAAGAAACGGATCGATACATAGACCAAAGGCATCGATACCTAGCCTAAAAGTATCGATACCTAGTTTAAAAGTATCGATACCCAACTTGAAAGTGTCGATACTTTACACAAATTTATGCAAGATTCGACGGCCAAATTGGTAATTTCACTCACCTTTATAAATACCCATGAGGGGGAAAACATATTCAGTGTGCTCTCATTCGTTCATTTCCCTCTCTCACTCAAAAAACACCTCTCTCGTTTTCTCTCTAGGTTTTGGCCGAATCTTCTCAAACCTTTTACATTTTCTTGCAAATGTATGCAACCAAGTGATAACTCATCCTCTCCTCATTAATCTAATACCATTTTGGACTGAAACAATAAGAGGAAGCAAGAAAGGAAAACTAGGGTTTCGAATAAATTGGGAATTTTCTATCCAAACGATAATGCAAGGGTTCTAAGGACATCTACAAGCTAAGGGTAAGCCTATAAACCCATTCTAAGCTCAATTTTATGGATTTGAGTATATTTGAAATATAGGTTTTACTATTTACCTGAGGATTTCCATGTAATCTCACATAGGAAACATAAATTGTGTTAATTAGTGATATTAGAAAGTATATAATGCTAAATAAGCATAAAATAACACTTGGAATGTGCATAATTGTTTTAGATGAAAATGTAAAAATTTAGATAACTACAGCCATAGGACTTCGTTGTTGGGAATCGGTTAAGTAGCCCTCATTAGAAAGTCTCGTAAAGTTATATGTGCCAGATTAAGGGATTTTAAACATGATGACCATGAACATTGTATTTAATGCATAAATATTAAATATTTAAAATCTTGAAATTTATAATATATATATATATATATGATATTAGGCGCTGAGCACCCGAGAGAATGACATACAGGGCGCGAAGATTAGTGTGGGAGTGGTAACCCTCCATTTTTACAGTAAGTGGAACTGTTTTACTCATTTGTATACTTTTAAAATATTTTATGAAACTTACTGTTTTATGAAATAAAAAATATATTTATTATTGTTGATTTGAAATGCACATGAATAACTTGTTTATTGATTTTAAATGTGAATGGCCAAGAGGCCAGGTTTGATATTAAAAATGCATGGCTTGTAATGATGTTGAAAATGAAATGACTATAAATATTTATGTGAATGAATTTGATTGTGGATTGTATTGGTGATATGGCCGAAGAGCTAAGTTTATATGTGATTGTAGCTATAGAGAAGTAGCCTAGGGACGAACCTATAAAAGGCCACCTAGGTGAGTGCACCACAAGTGGAGCAAGTATATGGGTGGATGTTATGGAGTTGCCCACCTGTGAGATTGGCAAGGACAATCATGAATATAACCAAATGACTACTTGAGGCCAACGTCAGTGGTGGGCCAATTTTAGAATTTGAACATATATTTTTATACTTAAAGAAATGTTTTAATAAATGAGCATCATTTTCTGTGTATAAAGCCCACTAAAGGTTGCGAGGTTACCATGGCCAAGGTAACTACCGGGAAGAGAAGTCAGCCCAGTGATTTTGTATAATAAGCCATATTTTATCAACATAAAATTATTTTATGTGCATTAATAAATATTTTATCAAACTGTATTTTTATCCACTCACGGAGTATATCCTCATATACTCACCCCCCTCACCTCCCAGTTTTTAGGAGATCGAGATTAAAAGGTGCAGTGTACAGGTGGTAGTGATCAATAAAGGGTGTAACTCCTTCAAGTACAGTAGATATTCTCGACTCATAGACTTGGACAGATTAGTTCACTAGGTATCTTTTATAAAGCAGTTTATGTTTGTAATTATGAACAAAATTAATGTAATTTGATAAGTATTTTACATGTATCTTAAATTTTACTATATCTTCATTGTAGAATGATTTGAAAACTGTCTCAGAGAGACGAGTTTATGTGAATGTGTTTATGAACTATTTTGAAAATTGCTTTAAGATGCATATAAACATACATGGGAGACAGGTACCCAAGTAGCCTTACAAGCCTAAAGGACATGATGAAGGATTAAGAATGTGTCTTGAAGGTCTGTGGCGGTTGTCACGTGTGGAACTCATGGGTGGGGGGTGACATATCATCTCTGTCATCTATGTCGAGCGAGTACGGTGTAACTCATGGTGTTATGTGAATTGCAAAATAACAATAAAATCAAGTTACTATACACATACTTTTTTATTTTCCAAAACTTCTTGGTGAAGTTCGAAGCTTTAATGTTAGACTTCAATGAAGTATAATGAAGTATCCAAGGTAATTCATTGCCTTCATGCTAAGGGTATGCCATGCCCACATATTTAATGGTCTCGTACATCTAACATTGTTTAAAAAACAACATGCTAAGCTTCAGGTATGTTACCTTAATGGCTACAATACGACAACTACAAAATTCACACATAAATAAATGGTAATTAATGAGGTATACCTAAAATACAATGACAAACCCAAACAAGTCATATTTTGTTGTGTATTTGTTACTTTTTTCCCAAGAATGACAACTTTATCCTTATAATTTTTTTGTCCTCCTTACTGCATGGACCAAATTCTTGTATGAATATTAGTAGACTACAAATCTTTATGGATACATGTTAAATTAGTCTAAATTGTCTACTATATATATCAACTAGCTGTCAGCACTATAGCAGGAAGCCCTACCAAACAATAGTCACTCAAGCAAGTAATACAACGACAACTTGATTGTATCAATGTCATCTATCACATTGAAATTGAAGTCATTGTATATTTTATCTAATTCACCAAGTTGAATTGCCCTATGTTTAAAATATTTGTCCCTGAGTCATTGATTACAATGTATCTCAACTAGATAAAGACCAATCTTCAAACCCATCACCAAAGTAAACTTTTACCCGGAAAACTTAATAGTGAAGCCTCTCATAAGAAAATATAAGACACTATCATCATTATCAGTAGTAACGACCTCCTGCAATAACATCCAATTACGAGGTTACCTGAGAAATGGATATAACTAATATCATGAAAATGATCGAGGCAAATTTTTTGAAATAACGTTTTCTTTTTCAAAGTCAATTTTTCTCTGATTTTTCCTATCATCCACATATAAGATAACATAATCGGATAGCCTTGAAAGTGGTCGCTATTAGGAACCTTCAATATTTTAGATAGCTTCACCATTTTTCCTATTGAAATGTATAACATCAACTCATAAAAGGGACCAAAATGCATAAATTTACAAGTTTGGGATTTTTTTACATTAACCCCAAGCATTTCACAAATTAAAAAATTTAACTAAAATTTTTAAAATATGACAAATAGGTACCAATATTTATCAAATAACGGAAAAACTGTTACAACATCAACATAAGCTCAGAGCTAACTAAATTGCATACATTTTAACAAAAACTTTTAAAATTTCTCAAATTATGGCAAAATCATTCAAATTACAACAAAATACATAATCTAGAGCCACAATTTTAAATAGCAAAATCATCACAATAATGGACCAAAATGCATAAATTTACAAATTTGGTGATTTTTTTATATTAACCCCAATTTTTTTTCAAATTATAAAATTTAACTAAAACTTTCAAAATATGACAAATAGGTACAAATATTTCTCAAAAAATGAAAAAAAAATTATTACAACATCAACATAAGCACAAAACTAACTAAATTACATACATTTAACCTTAAATATTTAAAATTTACAAAAACTAACTAAATTTTTTAAGATTTCTCAAATCATGGCAAAATATTTAAATTACAGAAAAATACATAATTTCGGGCCACAATTTTTGATAGCAAAATCATCACAATAATAGTGTAGAACCCGTAATTTTGATATAAACTTACTTTATTAAATTTTGCATTAATAATAATAAGGTTTTGAAATAATAAGTCGTGAAAGAAATTAATCAAGGATTACGTATTCTTAAATAACATGAAAGTGAGGCATAGAATGTTGAATATACTTAAATAAGTAGGTGATTATTATTATTACTATTATTATTATTATTATTACTATTATTATTATTATTATTATTATTATT
>JAXCLQ010000005.1:6153667-6167420 GCA_035584115.1 Cedrela odorata | reverse complement strand
TAAATAAGTAGGTGATTATTATTATTACTATTATTATTATTATTATTACTATTATTATTATTATTATTATTATTATTGATTTTTATTTTTTATTTTTTTAGTAAATTGACAAGGCATTAAGATTGATATTGTAGGAAATTATGAGGAATAAGCTTTGAGATTAAATTTCATAAGATTATTATGATTTGGGCCAAGTATGGTATAATATATTTTTATTTTATATATATATATATAAGCACACATTAAGCTTAAAATTTAATCCTAAATGAAGCCAATTCTAAGTTTATATTAAACATGGATCAAGCTTAGCCCAAATTTTTGTTTAGAATAAGCCAAATAAAAAATAAAATATTAAGCACAAAATATAATAAATATAATTTATATTTACACTAGATTTTACTTTACTTTTCTAGAGAAATCCGAACACAAAAAAGAGGGCAAATGAATTAAGGAAAATAAGAAGAAAAACGTGGAAGGAGTGTTTATGTTTGGCCAGGAGAAAGAGAGAAGAAGAAAACCGAGTTGAAAAGAGAAGAGAAAAGAAAATACAGAGGGAGAAAGAAGCTTATGGGAAAGTACAAAGAGACGGGGAAATCCATGAAAATCAAAATGAGAGGAAGAAGAAGAGAAGCTTTAACCGTAGAGAGGGGAAGGGAGCTTGATTTTTGCCGATCAAAAGAGTGAGAGAGGGAGAGAGAAACAGAGAGTTACAGAGAAAGACCCACAAACATGTGGTGAAAAGCAAAAGCAACTAAAGCTCTTTGGTGATAGCCGCAAACCGTAATCATTTACTTTCGTCTTTAATTTTATCTTGGTTACTTGTACAGATTTTAAGAATATGCGTTAGTTTTATGTAGCATATGTAGATGGAATTGTTTTATATTGATCTGGTACAAGGAATGAGAAATACAAAGCTTTATATCATCTTTCAGTACTAAATTGGCTGGTTTATATTTATACATATCTAGTTCTGGTTCGATTTATTATTTATTATCCGAATTTGTACTATGTTGAGGATTCAACTTCTATTTGATCGGAGTTAAACTTGGTTAGAACTATGGAATCAATGTCACAATTGGATTTTAGATCGAAATGCATGTATTCTTAGTGGTGGAATAGCCATATTAGCTGAAAATTTCCAAATGGCTTTGAGAGAATCTTACGGGTATTACTTTGTTCATGGAAGTTTAATTTGCATTTTTTTTTTTTTTTTGTTATTGATAAGGATGCCTGTTTTAGATTCATATGTGAGGAACATATTGATATTTTAAGTGTATCTAGTAACAAATTAGATGCACTTACAATGCTGCATTTAAGTTTTCACACTGCCCCATTGCATGTCCAAGTGAACATTTCTTGATTATGGTAACAATTATGTAGGCTTATGGTAGTGTTGTGTTTGTGATTATTTTTTGCATGAGAAATAATATGAAATTAAGTGTTAATGAATGTAGGGAAATGGTGGATAAGTGGTGGAGCTGAAAATTTGAGATGTAGGGCGGTTTCGGGTTGCTGGAAACTTGATCTAGACTCGGTATTTGATTTATAAAATAAGCTATAGACATCTAATTAATGCATCATGAAATTCTAAAGAAACTAGATACAATTGCGAGTAATATGCTGAAAATTTAGAATTTTTCGAGACAAAATGTGTTCCCAGAAATTTTAAGAAAGTGGCTGCCATGTACAGTATTTCGGTTTACCAAAAATGCTGAGCAGCGGATAGAAAACTTAATACCGAATAGGGTTCCCGATATCGATTTTTAGCACCGTAAAATTCTTTGTAAACTAGACAAATAAGAGAATAAAATATCCAAAAATTAGAATTCTTCATTAAGGAACGAAGTCATAGAAAATTTCAAAATATAGGTGTTTTGTTTTTACATTGCACACTATCGCATATCTGCACAGTGTATTATAAATTTATCATAACTCAATCATTAGTAATCAAAATTAGGATCCGTAAAAGGCTATGGAAACTAGACAAACATAGCAAGGAATAACATAGTTAAAAATTAGAATTTCTATTAAGGAACAAACTCCAAAAAAATTAGAGAAGTGCATTGCCATGTTATAAAATTCAGTTAAAATAATATTTATTTAATTAAGTATAAATTTTGATATAGAAATCCAAATAAAATACCATAAAAAGTCATGTAATCTAGACGTATAAGGGATGAACATATTAAGAATTTGGTTTAATATTCATTACTGATCAATACTAGCAAAAAGACGAAGTTACCCTTGTTACAGATAGATGTTGTTTGGGATAAATAGGATGAAAATTGTGATTTTTTCGAAATAGATAATGATAGTCCGAGATTATCATATTGTCTATTAATAATTAAGGTTATGTGTAGTATATTTCTTAGTTTTTATGACAAGTATATGATATTTCGGGTTTTAATAAAAAGACATGTATTTATAGATAGTCGACCTAATCAACCACTGGCGAAGCAGCAAGTTGGAAATGGTTAAGTGTAAACCTGTGAGTGAATCTTACTTGGTTTCATCTTTTTTACATTATATATTATAAAAATTTATTGTTTTATGATTTAAGAAATAGTTTTATTGTTGATTAAGAACAAAATGATTGAATATAAATGTTTTTGAAACTGATTTTAATTTGCTAAGCCATCTTATGAATCAGGTGTTCATGAATATTTTACAAGAATTAAAATTTATATGTTTGGAGTAAAGGTAAAATTTATAAAAAAATGTGTTTGGACATTTATGAATCGTTTATGTGGATGGGTGATCTTGATTAATTTATTTTGTATTGTTATGTGGTAAAAATGATGAATGATATGCAAAATTTATGATTTGAGATTAAAATTTATTCTTTGAGATTATTTGGTGCAAGTACTCAATGTGAGTGCGTCTGTGCACAAATTGTTTGATATATGAGGGATGGACCATTATAGGTGAGTTTTTCTCTTATATAGATTTCGAGGGATGGACCAATATGGGTTAGCTTCCCTCTTATGTAAACCTTGAGGGATGGACCAATACGAGTGAGTTTTCCAATTTGTTTTTGCTGAATAAGTAGATGTTTGGCACCGCATCCACCTATTCAGGCCAACGCTAATGAGTAAGCTAAATAATTTATGTACTGATATGAAATAACTCATTAGTGGGTCTCGAGATATTTATCAGCAACGCACTGGTGAATATATTGGGGGATAGTTTCTTGGCAAGTCTAGATATTTTTATTTAAATATCTACAGACTAATTTTTATATATGGAAATCATCTTCTTATGCTTTATTGATTTAAGTGAATATATTTTTTAATTAAATGTAAAAAATTATATTTTAAAACTTGTACTCTTACTCTTCATTCATATTTTCTTATTTTAATCTTATCTATTCACTAGGTCTTTAAGACTCACCGCCCCCCCTCTCACCTTTCAGTGTTACGGGATGGACAAAAATGAACAAGTAGTTAGAAAGAAAATAAAAAGAATTTAGTATGGCTGAGGCACAAGCAGGGGACAAGTGGTATACACTGCAATCACTAGGTCCATGGGTACGTCATGCACATGGCATCATGCATCAAAGTCATGCACTCTATATTTTAAATTATAAGATGTTGTAATACATTTGGAATTTTATTTATTTCATGATTTGGGCCTCTTGCCCTTATGTTTTATGTTTGACCCTGTTGTCATTGTTATTATGGTTTTATATTTTGCACATGCATTTCGGTAATAAGAGTAAAGCTTGGGGTGATGGTGAGGAATTCGTCACCTACCGGTAATATCTCTAGGTATGGAGTGTTACAAACAGATCAAAATGCATAAATTTAAAAGTTTGACTATTATTTTAAATTAGCCCAAATATTCGACTAAGGGTGTGCAATGATTCTGGTTCGATTCAGAACTACCTAGAACTAAACCGAAAAAGTCGGTTTCAAATCGAGACTGATTCTTTTAAGATAGATTCCAATTTCAAAAAATTAAAAATCGATTTTTTTGGGATAAGTTCCGGTTCTAAATATTGTGGAACCAAAACCGAATCAAAGAACTAGTTTGATTTAAAAATAAAAAATTATTTTTCAAACCAAATAAATTACACTCCACATTATGTTTAAATACAAACTCTTAATCATTGAACTACATATATACAAAGTTACATAATTTATTAAAAATAACACTCTTTATTCGTTGAGTTATATAGAAGAAAATAATTAATGTATTTATAATATTTTGTTTAACTTAATTTATCATGTTATTTGTATAATAATTTAATAAAATAGTGATGTGTATATATTTATTTTAAAATTATAAAATAAGTTAACAATTATAATAAATAAATAAATATATGGTATAATATTATTATATATATAATTATACTATCATAAAAAAATTAAAATTTTCTTTTTAGTGATTTGTAATATTAATTCAAATAATAATACAATTTTTTTAAAATAATTTATCGTATATCAATTATTTTTAATAACTTATTTCTCTTCTCTTTGGTTCACTCAATTGTTCGTCACGTATACAATACTTTTATAATTTAATTTTATTAATTTTATTTTTTTTAGATTTTTTCATGGAATTAAAAATTAGAAAAATTGAGATAATTGATAAATAAAGTATCCTATTTTTGAACTAGAATCGAAAAAAATGATATCCTGTTTTCAAACTAGAATAAAAAAAATACCTTATTAAATATATTATGTTTCGATTTCAAAATTTAAGAATTAAATTATTTAAGGTAGGTTCAAATTTTGAGTGAAATCTGAACCGATTTTGCACACTCCTATTTTTGACCTACTGTAATTTATCCACTTTCATCTTAATAATTTCTATTTTATCATTGTTTTTTATTTTTCGATAATTTTCAACAACTTTCCAATAATTATATTATTTCTAATCACCAACAAAACTAAATCAACACCAAACACATATTCAAACAATATTTTATAATATTTCTTCAAACAACATCTTAAATTTTTTAGACACCCAAACAATATTTCATAATATTTCTTCAAATAATATCTTAAATTTTTTTGACACCCGACACCATTTTTCAGCATCATTACACCAAAATAATAATAAAAATACACATGTAAATTATTACAACTAAACTCACAAAGTTAAGATACCAATGTCTCCAATTTATAACCTCTTTCTCTCTCGAAAAATACTCTGAGAAAAGAGAAGCTCTGTTTATGTTTTTGGTTATGGAGTTAATTTGGTCCATTTAAATAGCTTTTGATTTATTTAGTGAAAGAATTATAAACGTGATTAATTGGATAAAATTTAAAATAGAAGTGACTATTTTAGATAATTTCCCATTTTTGTTTCCTCTCTTTCCTCTCTTTAAACTACTCTCCTTTGCAATGAAGTAATCTTCTTCTTCTGTCCAAACGAAAAAACCCTAGAAAGCCATATCGGCTTTTGCAGATCTCAACCACTGGGTTTCTAGGTTTATTTTCTCTCTGTGTCAGTGCTTTATTCAGGTGAGTCGCATTACTCGTGCCGAGTCAATTTTAGGGTTTTCTAGTTGTGATTCTTTTTTTGTTATTGTATTTTTCTTGCATTATAACGATCTTTGATAGATGATGATTCTGTTATTTTTTTATATAAATATGGTCGTCTTGGGTTACTCTTTATTTGGTTGCTGAGAAATGGTGGTAAAGAGAAGAGAAATGGAAAGTAAACGTTCGGAATTTTTTTCTCTTTGTTCTAATTTCTTTTAAAAGAATAGGAGAATCACAGCTAGCGAGAGTCAATTAGTTGAATTACCTAGATTGTATTGAATAATTTTTTTTCTTCCTTTGTAGAAATAAAACTTTTGAATCGGAATACTTTATTTTGGTAATACTTCTTTTTGAAGTTAATGGAAACCCAACTGAAGAGTATCAATTAGTTTAATTAAACACATTTTAGTATTACATAACCCGAATTTGAACATTTGGGTTGAAAGATAGAATTTGCTTGAATTCCTTTTCTTTCATTCTTTTTTTTTTTTCTTGGAATCTAAACAAAGTGATGGCCATTAGTCTGTTGAAACTTTGCTTCTTTTATTGATTTTTTGAGGAAATGGGTATTCTTGATTGCAGCTTGGATTTTTGAAGGTGAATTTCTTGCAGACTCTTCTTTTCGGGTAAAATTTGATTACTTAGAAAAATTGTTTAAAGTTGGAGGTCTGGGTCTCATGAGAATTTTTAGGGGAATGCAGAGATTGTTTCGTGTGGAGCAGAACGAGAACAAGCTGCTGGGCTGGAAAAAATCTATCAGCCAAGGAATTGGCATCACCGTGCCCAAGGCTAGAACGCGCGATAAGCCTACGGTCTCTAGGATTGCAAGTCTCTAAGTGTGGGTTTCTTAAAGGGAGATTTGGTCTACGATCAGAAATTGAAACGAATAAATATTGAAATCCAATGACTCGGATTGTGGTTCAGCGTGGTTCTGCTGGGGGTTCCTCTTCTTCAAACCCAAGCCGTTCTGGGTCCTCTTCAGCTCGAGCAGAACCACAGGTTAGTACTTCTACTCAGGTTATTTCGTCTGTGAAAGATGAGGAAATTGGAGAGCAACTGCAGGAGCAAGTTGTTGTGGATGAGCTTCTGGATTTTTGTGGTAGTACTGACAATAAACTATTGAAAAGTGATGATCATTTAATGGAAAGCATCAATAATGACCGGGTTGAGAGTTCAAGTGAAGGAGTTGGTGATAGTGAAAAGTTGGGTAACGAGGAGAATGTGGATTCTGGAGAATTGATAAGGGGCTCAGGTGGGTTGAGGATTTCAGAGGGAGTGGTAGTTGAGAGTGAAGGTTCAAGTGGTGACTTGCCCCAAATTAGTAGTGGAAGTCCTCAGCCGCCCCCTCCACCTGTTCCGCCCCCAAAACCTTTGGCTGCAAACTCAAATTCAAGAAGATTGGTAGGAAGTCCAAATGCTGGGCGAACTGGGTCGTCCAGGAGAGCAGTTGCTTGGCCTGTAGTTTCCACAAGGACTTCGCCATCTGGGTCAAGGCCTTCATCTCCCAGATCTCATGGTGAAAGTGAGGGGTATAACAGTGCTGATGAGCAAAGTCCTTGCTTTGCATCCTCATATGATGACTTAGTAAGTTTCCAGTGCTTATTGATTAAATGAGTGTAGCATATATATACTTTATGATCCATTGAATGATTCCTGTTCAGGTTTCACCAGTTTAAACATGCAAAAAGCATGCTTTTTTAGTGGTCATCGTATATCCTGTTTCTTGACTTTCATATTATACTTATTATTTTTTTTTTTAGAAAAAAAAAAGGGAAGTTATGATTGTGGGATGATGCCTCTCTTTGTAATGGTGGTACGTTGGATTAATTTCAGGAACGAGAACATCAATTTGAGATTGATATCAGGCGAGCAAAAGGTTTTGAAGTCAAACGGATGCTAGAAGATGGAAATTGTCTCTTTCATGCTGTTGCAGATCAAGTGTATGGGGACTCTGAATTGTATGATTTGGTCCGACAAATGTGCATAGATTATATGGTAATTTTTTACATTTTTTTATTGTTTTTTGCATGGCATATATAATTCTTAATGGTTGATTTAGTTGTGCATACAATTTTGCTTATATTTTCATGTTTTTGGGAGATCATCTGGGGTGTGTCCATAAAGGCAATAAGAGAGTAATGAGAGATTTGAAATCTCAACTAAGAAAAACTGCAGAAGCAATGATAGTATGACTTAGATGTCAACTCTTTAACAATCATGATATTATGAGGTAATGTTGGTCTTCAAAAAGAAAAGGAAATTATTGGATTTTATGAAGCTGGAGGATAAAATCTGGTGAAATTGGCCAAGTTCGATATTTTGGGTTTGTTTTAGAGCATGGGACAAGTGAAGTTGTATTATGCAGGGGTAGAAGGCTGTGATTTCTGAAGGGGAGGTGTCAGTTTAGATGCCTCTCTATGAAGTATTAGTTATGTAGAATGTGGTCTTACTGTAACTGATTCTCCCTTTTATTATTCAATACTTGAAACCAAAGGTCCAGAAGGCCCCAGAGGGAGGAGCAAGAACACCAGATTGCTTCAGGATGTGAGCAAGATTTGGGGACTGGAATAGGGCATATGTGCTATATGATTTTTTGTTAGATTAGTTGTAATTCTTTTGCATATATTGCTTATACATCATATTTGGTACTTGTAATGGAAATTGGTACAACTGCATAAACTTATCTCGCATGTGGAGTGAATGAATATTTATTTGTTTCTTTTGTTAATGGGTGTAGTAGCTAATGCTATAATTCAAAGCTTTTCTGAAATATAAGTTTGTCACTTTAACAAGTTTAAATGGCACATCCTGTCAAAAGAACACAAAAACTGGATTGTTGGATTATGAAAGAGAAAAACTATTAAGCTTAAATGATGATAATTTGGCTAAAATGTGAATAACTTATGAATTACCTTGATCTCATTAGACAAAGCAAGGTTTTTTTCTTTTTCATTTTCTTTCTATCGAAAATATAAAAATTATGTCATTTGGTGATGTAGATGTCCTGAGAAGTTAACAATGAGTTTATGCCATTCAGTAACATTAGTATGTAACAGTATGAACATCCGACACAAAGAGAATGATCAGAATCATTTATGTAATCTTATGGCTTGTTACTTTATTACTTCTGTTCCATCATGGTAATTCCATTATGGAATTTGTTTAAAAGTTTATGGGTATATAAAGTGGGTTTAAGTCTTTTTTCTTGGACTTAAATGTCTTAATTGAGACTAGTGATAATTAATTATGTGTGTTATCTGGGTTCGAGACTAGTTCTAAGTTAGGGATGTTGGTTGATCTAATTATCTGGGTGACATGCCCTGCCTGCAGCTTTATTAGTAAGGGCATGGGACGTGTCTATTGGCACAAGCGTATTTATGAGATTCAAACTCAAATCACTTCTATCGTGGGTATGTTTGAGGTTGACAATGCCCATTGTATTTTTAGGGTTGATGAAAACTTTTTTCTGTCTTCATTTTTTAAATTTTGCTTATATGGGCCCTTCAGAGCCATGTGGTGAATTTGCTATTGGCTGTGACATAGACCTTTAAATGTGACCACCATGTGTTTGTGCATGTGTTATGTAAATGATGTATTTAGAAGTTCTTTATGAAAGTCTTAATGTTATTGCATTGTTTACGATTACTTTTTATGTCTATGTATGATATAGCTATAAGGTATCCACGTTTAACTGTGTTTTTCTATTTAGGAGCGAGAGAGGGATCACTTTTCTCAATTTATAACCGAAGGTTTCACATCTTATTGCAAGAGGAAGAAAAGAGACAAGGTATGTAAAGCTGTATTTGAGTTAGCTGTTCATCCATCTAATCTGTCTGTTCTAGATCTCAAATTTTACTGTGGTTTTTGAATAAAAGAAACAGAAACATCTCATTTCCTTTCCACCTTGTGCTTAAGTCTTGGGGCACCAATTTCTATTTGGCTTATTAAATTGCTATGATTTATTGAATGGTCTTAGATGAAGTGTCAGTTGCTTGTTGAGAAATCTTAAAATCTTATTACCAATTCTCTCTCTATTCTCTTGCTTTTTCACACTGTCAATGAATGGAGTTAAAATATATTTTTTTTTTCAAGTTTTCTTTAAAAAGTGAGAACCTGCTGGGAGCAAGAAAATGTACTTGGCCCAGGTGGAGAGAGACACTTTAATTGGATGGTCTGGAAGATTAGAGAATAATCATCTATGGATGTGGATGGTTTTTTTTTTTTTTTTTAATTTCCTTCCCTTGTCCTATCATTGAACTAAATGTTTGTGGTCCTTTATGGAAGGTTAATCAAAATCTTGACAAATAATTTTCAAAAGCTAAGGGATGAAGGGCTGGGAGAGACCAAATAATGTGATTCATGATCAGGGCTTCATTTATTATTTCCTCGAGAAATGGGGTTTGATTTTAGATAATGGATGGCTGAAGTGAAAAATTTTCAGTTGATTTCTTTAGTTAATTTAATGGTTCTTGGGATAAACAAAAATGATGTTCCTCTAGGTTGGTAGCTTTTTTCCCCATAGGTGATAAAATCTCGACCAAATCTTTTGAGGTTGATGCGGACAAAGAATATGCCCGTATATATATATATATCGTAATAACGGTAATATGGACTTCACCGTTCTAACCTAAGAAGCTGAAAATATTTGTTTTAACATCTTGGACTGGCATATATTAGAGGGTTTTATTTCTTGTATCATTGTGGTTGTCGAAAATATTGCTTTTAACATCTTGGGTGCAGGTTTATGGAAACAATGTGGAGATTCAAGCCTTGTGTGAAATGTATAATCGGCCTATTCATATTTACTCCTATAGCACAGGTGCTGCTCTATTTAGGTTGAATAATTTAAACTTGACTTGTGAGTTTTGCTTTCTGCATCATGTTTCTTTCTGACAAATTATCCATGCAGAACCCATCAACATATTTCATGGAAGCTACAATACTGACAATCCCCCCATACGGCTGAGCTATCATCACGGGAATCACTACAACTCCCTTGTGGACCCGCGACGTTTGACGGTTGGTGCAGGACTTGGATTCAGTTGTCTTCGAGGGGTATGTGTGTATGCCTAGACATTTTTTCTCTTTCATGTTTCAGTCATAATATTATTTTGGTGATTATATTCTTGCAACTCATGAGATTAGGTTGACAAAAGACAGATTTAAGAAAATAAGACTTGTAGAGCTATGTTAGGTTTAATTCTTGAATGGAAGACAACAACGACAGCAGAAAAAAAAAAAAAGACGAAGGTATTGACAAGTTCATGGATTTGGCCTGCTTGTTACAGAACCAAGTTTCTCCTTCAGAGTATTACTTATGAATGTATCAGTTTCTTTTCTGATCTTGATTATTGTTTTGAATGAATGAAAATGAACCTTCTTATAAGGATTGAATGAAAAACTTGTCAGTCATACCTGGCCAAACAGTTTTAACCAGGGTGGAGATTTTCTGACTGTTTCTTTTAAGCAGTTCGTATGGCATTTTTTTGTTCAACATATGGTTTCTAATTCACAATAGTAAGGAGCCATGTTATCTGACATTGTTATTATGGTTTCTATACAGACAAATGTGGATAAGGATCAAGTAAAGGCTGCCATTAAGGCTCAGCAAGAGCAACAGATTGATAATGTAAGTATCTTCTGTTTCAAGTGAAAAAATCGAAGGGGAATACTTGAATTTATTAGTCATCAATAAGATTCTATATTTTCATTTTTTTTTCATATTGACAGGCACTTCTAGCCGAGGGGCGGTTTTACTCAGATCTCGAGCTTACTGAAAAGGAAATTGCGTGCATGGTGATGGAAGTTTCTCGAGCTGAGTATCTTGCAGGAGACAAGTTCAAGCAGCAACTTGGTCATAAAGAATCATCTACTTCTGGGGCTGAACCATCATCGTCTGGAGCTAGTGAGTATATTTTCAATTTATGATGAAATTTCAATTCCAATTAGTGGATTAAGTGATAACTTGCCAAACATTCCAATTATTGGATTAATTGATAACTTGTTTTACTTATTAAGACCAGTAGGACTGAAGCTTGTGGACTGTGGAGTGAGAACGGTCCAGTTTCATATCTCTATTTGCCCTGACACTCTTTTTCAGTGCCTGGCTTTAGAATCTTTTTGATGAGCGGCCGCATTTAGATTTGAGTTGTCTTTTAACCATTAACTCCAAATTTGACCTGTTGGACCATCGTTGATACCGTGAAATATTTGCGATATAGGGTCATCATGTAGCGAGACCAAGGTGGAAGGTGGGAAAGAATGTGGTACACAGGATACTGCACTGAGCAGCAGCATGCAGATGGTGCTGTCAATGGGATTCAGCTATTTACAAGTAATAGAGGCATACAGCATATTTGGGGATGATGTTGATTCAATGGTTTGTTATCTGTTGGAAACTGGAAATAGCAGCAGACGGAAAGGCAAGGCAACTGAATAAAGCTAAGTCCTGTATTCTTATGCGTAATGAAAATGAGGGCGGCTCTGTTGGAATCTCCATATTGACATTGTAACTGGTACCATTTGGGGAAAAAAAAAGAAGAAAAAAATAAAACTTTTATTATGTTACTCAATTTCAATACTATTGCCTTCTATACTGTTTGGAAATTCGAAGATCAATCTTTATATATATATATATATATATATATTCGGGCAAATTTAAGAGTGTAGGTTTGACAAAAAATTGATAATTAAGGGAGGTTATGGATCTTTATTTTGGTTTCAAAATATGAAAATGAAAGTAACAATAGAAGACGGTAATACTAATTTTAAGCGTGAATGGCCCAACAAGTAAATTGTAATATAAGAACTAAAGACTTACTTTTCCAATAATAAAGAAGTGGGAAAATAGTGAAATTGTTTTTAAAGCAAATTCTAATCTTTAGGAAGACAAGATAGCATGCCATATTCATAATATTCTATTGCCAAAATAGTATTACACTTGTTTTGGTCATTAATCCGTTTGTTGCTGTGTTTTCGTTAAGACCTCCATAAATCAGAAAAAAAAAAATTTTTTTGAAGCCACCACATAAAAGAAAAAAAAAACAAGTTATTCATTCAATAATGATTTGGTTATATAATAAAAATATTATTTGATAAGTATAATTGTTAATTACATGGGTATGGTTGATTAATTGTTGGTAAATAGGTATAATTGGTAAGTATTACTAATCAATATAATTAATCAAAGATTAAAGTTAAATGAAAGTTAGTGTTTACTATTAAAAAAATTTTTAAATATTACAAAAATAAAGAAAAATCTCTCTTTAATTACAAAAATATCACATTACCTCTATATGTTCAAAAAACTTTCGATTTATTTTATTTTATTTTTAATGACTTTTTTATTTTATTTTATTTTTAGATTTATAAAATATATTATTTAATACTTTAACTCTCTTAATTTTGAAATATAAGAATATTGTTTGATTTTTATACTTGGTAAAAATTATAAATTTCAGATGAATAGTGAATTGGATAAATAGTGAACCAGTCCAACAATGACCAGTCTAACATTGAACTAATGAAATAGTAATCTGACTAATATTGTATTGGTAAACAATAAAATCTAAAATTTCATATTAGACATTACATTTTTTGGTTTCATGTCGAACTAGCTTCATAAGTTTTTATTTTTGAGAAAAATGTAATTCAAAATTCTAAAATTTCAAAAATAGTTGGAACTACAATAGTAATTGACACGTGACAATTCGAAGTTGTTAATTGTAAATTCAAATTTTTTATTCGTTTTTGAAAAGTATAAAAGGGTCATAATCACTAGTTTTCTTTTAAATCTATTTAAACTCATTTCAAGTTCTTTTAGGTTAAAAACTTCTTATTTATATGCCATTTAAAGGTGTTCAATGATTCCGGTTCGATACGGAACCGCCAAGAACCGAATTAAAATAAAAGGTTCCGAACCGGAACAGATTCTTTTAAGGTAAGTTCAAATTTTAAAGAATGTAGAACTAGAATTGAACCGAAGAATTAATTTAATTTAAAAATAAAAAATATTTTTTATACCAAATAAATTAAAGTCCACTTTATATTCAAATACAAACTCTTAATTATTAAATTACATATATAAAGTCATACAAATTATTAAAGAGAGTAGGTTGAATTACATATAAAAAAAATTAATTAATTTGTTTATAATATTTTATTTAACTTAATTTATCATATTATTTGTATAATAATTTAATTAAATAGTAATGTGTATATATTTATTTTAAAATTGTTAAAAAAGTTAACAATTATAATAAATA
>JAXCLQ010000005.1:6134259-6144841 GCA_035584115.1 Cedrela odorata | reverse complement strand
AAAACTGTCTTTGGGACAGGCCTTGTGCAAATCAGTAAAATCCACACACATTTTCCATTTCCCATTGGCTTTTTTGAGTGCACTTTCTTAATAAAATTGGCTCTCATCAATTTATCTACCTCGGCATACACTGCTTCTTTTCTTTCAGTGTTGAATGGTATTCCTTTTTGCTTCACTAGCTTATATTAGGAATCAATGGCAAGCTGATGAGAGATCACTCAAGGATCAACGCTTGGTATGTCTTTGTGGGTTCATGCAAACAAGTTCATGTGTTGTTTCAAGACGTCCTTGAGTCTTACCTTTTGCTTCTCGGGAAGTTGAGCGTCAATCTTAATAGTTTTATAAGGATTTTCTTGGCTCAAAATAATAGACTCGAGTTCTTCTGCAGGCTCTAACACCGATGGCTTGTCGCACTGATCGATTTCCTAGAGCAACCCTTTCGTAATTGGTTCGTCTCATAAG
The DNA here is from genome assembly GCA_035584115.1 of Cedrela odorata. Taxonomy (NCBI): domain Eukaryota; kingdom Viridiplantae; phylum Streptophyta; class Magnoliopsida; order Sapindales; family Meliaceae; genus Cedrela; species Cedrela odorata. The sequence continues at coordinate 6,144,379 of JAXCLQ010000005.1, read as the reverse complement.
TCCTTGTTGTTTAGATAAACAATATGAATTTTTGGAGGAGACTACGAAGTATGATTGAGCCTCTTTCTGAGTCTACTTAATAATTCCGATCTTATCTCTTACCCATAATTTTAACTTCAGATAGTGTATACTTTCTATTGCCTCTGTAGTTTTAAAAAAAGGTCTCCCAAGAATCATCGCGTAAGGCATTCTAAGGTCAACCACTTGGAACTCTACTATAGTAGTTTTTTGATACGGCCTTTCTCCTATAATGATAAGTATTTGAACTATCCTTAACGGGTAAACACATGATTCTTCAAAACCATGAAAAATGATTTTGGCAGGCCTCTGCCTCAAATCCTCTATCCTCAAGAAATCTAGAGTTTTTTGGAAGTTAATATTAGCCGAGCTACTTGTATCCATTAGGATTTGGCTGACTTGAGTTGTTCCTACTGTTAAGGTTATTACCAGTGGATCATCATGCGGGTAATGCACTCTCACTTCAATCTCATCTGTGAACATGATGGGTACCGAGACGATTTTCTACTTCTTCTCGGGTTCGGACATTTATAATGTGAATGTCTGAGGTGGTGTTTGGCAGTGAATACTTTGAATAATTCTTCTTTGCTCTGTTCGAATTCCCTGCTAATGTCGGCTTATCTAAAATCACCATAGTCCACTCCTTATGTTTCTTTTCCTGTTTGTCTTCTCGATCTGAGGTTCTGAATCCCCCTTCATTATTTGTCACTAAATCTGGTAGGTAATTGTTTTATATTAGAATTTCAATTTGATTTATAAGATCGAAACACACATCTGTCAGGTGCCCAGCGCTTTAGTGGAACTTGCAAAACTTGTCATAGGCTTTTTCACTCAATTTGGTTCTTTAAGACGGGTTTCATCAATATGGTTCCCCGTTTTTTGATTTCATGCCATACCTATGAGAGTGTGGCCTTCAGGGGGGTGAAAACTTGATTTCCTTAGACATATGCTACTCTCTTCATTTTATCTCTCCTTGGTGAACGATACTCTCTCGGGGGAAACTTGTCTCTTTCGCTTGACATCTTATTCCGATCTTGGGTCTGTTTGTCATTTCTATCAAAGTCTCAAAAATTTCTTCTGTCGTCACTTCTCCTTCTCGAATCTGTTTTGAGATTTCGTGTCTCCCTGCGAGGTTACGGCGTGAAAGTTTTTTCTTTCCTTAGCTTGAAGGCGATATGATCTTCAATCTTAATTTAATTCAGCAGCTTTCTTCGAGCTATTTTATAAGTAGTAAAGAACGACTTTCTCATTGCATACCACCCTCAATCTATGCTCAAGCTTTTCTTGAGGCCTTCCAAGGTCAGGGAGTGATGATAAGCCCCCAACTTCATCACCTCGTCATGATATCTTTTGACGAAATTCTTAAAACTTTCACTCTCCCTATGCTTTATGAATAGGAACGAACTTAGAGTCTTAAGGCTAACAGTAACCCCCTTGAACTCATTCACAAACACCTCGTACAACTACTTGAAACTACAGATGTTGTTGGGGGTCAAACTAGTGAACCACTTCCTTGTCTGCCCCTCCAAGGTCAATGGGAATAAGCGGCACATCTGAAACTCATCCAATTCTTGGATCAACATTATTTCCTTGAATAGATCCATATATAAGGATGGGCCAGTCTTCCCTATAAAAGGGTTTACTTGGGGCATTTTGAACTTCGTAGGAAGAACGAGATCTAATTTTTTTTTTTTTTTTTTTGCGAAAAAAGGGACTTAAAATACAATCCAATCCTTGGTACAAGCTCATATCCCTTTTGTCGCTCTCTTCTCTTCTGGTCTTCCAACTCTTTGACCAATTTTTTAACACGAGCCTCAAGATTCTCAACTCTATCATTATCTTCGCTGGATTTCCTTCTTCGGGATGGACTTCACAACAAGCCTTCTCTTTGTCGCTTCTGATCAAGAAACGTCATCATGTCCTCCTGATTGGAATCGTTACCCGATCCTCTCTTGCGAATAACAGCTAAATTGTCATGTAAATATTCAAATGCCAATGCGGGCTTATCGCAGAGCTTAAAAACTTCAATACCACCCCGTGATTCTTTGGGCAGATAGTCGAGAATCTTCCTTTTCCCCTTCTCCGTGGCAGTATACCTTCTCCTAGTGTTTTGTTGATATCTAGTTCCACAATTCGTGAAGCACAAAACATCCTGCATACTGTTTCAACTGCTTTTGCCGATTTTGGGGTCTTCATCCTTGGAAAATCGGCTTGGAGCACCTTTTTCATTCTCACCACCTCCTCTACTAAAGCTTGAATCTGTCTATCTTTCTTTGCATGCTACTTTTCATTCTCTGGCAATTTCTTGGCCAACCAAGCAGTTTCTATGATTTTCCGATAAGAAGGGATTTGGTGTGGTGATGAAGCCTCCGAATCATGGTTTATACCCTCTAGAGGTGGTGGCTGATCACCAATATCCTAATTAACAGCTGTATTATCCTCAATGGTATTGTTGCCCGAATTTCCTCTTGTTGTTGCTTTGTTCCTAGTTACATAGGTTCGTGAAGAAGCCATATTCTTCATTAATGATGGTTTCTGACTTTTTGTTCAAAATTTTCCTTACATAGCACCAGATGTTGATGTAGCAAAAAATTCTCTTATGGACTCAGTGCACCAGCAACAATATCTTTCTTCTCTTTGCTTGACTGATTGTTTAACCTGCAACTACAATGAAATTCTTGGGGGGTGAAAGTCGGTTGTCCGGTGAAAATCTTCCGATGCTTAAGTCAGGGTTTTAATTTTCTGATGTGAGAGAGAATAATTAAAGAGAATATAGGCTTGAAATCTCAAAGTTTCATTCTTCTTACTTGGTTGTTCTTGATCTCCTTTTATAGATGTTTATGTCTTTCAAATATAGTAGAATTTTATATAATTTGGAAACAGGTATCTCGTCATACGAGAATTACAGAGATTCCATTAGGTAAGCATCGGCTCTCAGATTTTGTGGGATTGCATGCCTTTTTTGCATAAATTATTTCCACTGAGCTTAGGATTCTTATCTCCAACACACACACACACACACATACGTGTGTGTGTGTTAGGGATATATATAGTAAATATTATTTTATTTACATTTTTTTAAAAAAATATTATTTATCTAACATTTAAAATAATTATATAAATGCAAAAATATTGATTTTTTAAATATTTTTTATTTAAAGAAAAAAATAACTTAACACTTATATTCATATTTCATGAATAAAAATAAATAAATTAGATTCGCATCCAGCTCTATTGAAACTTTCGGACTAATTCAGTTTTAAGGAAAAAAAACCAAAAACCAACGATATCTTACTTTTATTTAAAATAATTCATGTAAACCCTTATAATTTGATCTAATATCTTGTTTTCTTACAATATTATAAAAAATACTTTAAAACCCCTTTGGCGATAATTATCAAAATTTTGTACAATTTAGTAATCTTACCTTGGACAATTTTTTTTTTTTTACTAATAATATTTTTTTAGTTAGGTTTTTACCAAAAATGTAGATATATATATATATATATATATAATTATAGTATAGTCCAAAATTATACTCTCAATGGAAAGAGATTTCTACTCCCTTAATATTAACTTGGAGAAAACGAGCAACCATATGCTCAAATTTTGGTTGAAAACTTCTACTTTAAACAATTACGGATTAGAGTAGGTTATAAATTCAAGTCAAATTATTGGTGATATGAAATATATAATTGGGTGTAGAAAATTTTGGTTGCACTATATTTCTAAAAATTCACTAATACCTCAGAGATAAGAATGGCAATTGGGCCGGGCCGGGCCGGACCAGGCTTAACAAAGCTCGGGTCTAGCCCTGCAATGGGCACATAAAGCCTAAGCTCGCAAAAGCCCAGTTTAAATAGAAGTTGGGCCGGGCTTGGACCTTGGCCTGGCTAGGCTTTTGACAGGCTCGAATTTTTTTCAAATTTTTTTGAATTTTTTTTAAAAATAAAATAAAATATTCCTAAACATATCAAAATTTAAAATTTTTACAATTTTTATAATTTATTTGAAGTAAAAAATACTATTAAAACACATTAAAAATTATAAAAATTAATAACATTATTTATATTAAATTATTAACATACAATACAACTACACAAGTTTAAATATATATTAAAAGTCCAAGTATTTAATATATATTTTCAATCAATTAGAAGTATAAAAATACAAAAGTATAGTCATAAAACTAAATGTAAATAATTCAAAACACAAATTTTTTTTTTTTTTAGGAATTACACTACTTAAAAATAAAATTAAAATAATATAAATAAATAATTTATTTTTTTTTAATTTGGGTTGAGTCACATCCGAGTATCCATAATAATACTTGGGTCCAAGTTCAGAATAGTACGGGCTTAAAAATTAAAGCCTAAGCCTACTTTTTTTATTTGGACCGAGCTCAAGGTCGTGTGGATTCAGGTCGGGCTGGGCCGGACTTTGGCTTTTTTGCCATCCCTACTTGAAGATAGAAAAAAAAAAAAAAATTATGAAAGCTATAATCTTCAAATAAGCTCAGCAAGGTACAATAGTCAAATTATGCAAAAATTTAATTGGTAACGAAATAATTCTAACTCTAAGGAGGTCTTAGATATGTTTCAAAATATTAGGACAAATCAGCTGTAGATCAACCTCGAGTCTCGATCAAGGAGTGTTCAGCTCACCTTGGACCTTGGTTGGCTCCCTGCCTCGCTGGTTTTCTCTGTCTGCTGCTTCTTACTCAAGCATTTTTATCTTTCACAAACAGAACCCCCTAAAGAAACCCCTAGATTTACTTATTGCTTGGTTAGAGCTCAAAACTACAGTGACAAAATGTCTCAGAACGGGAAATTGATGCCTAATCTTGACCAGCAGAGCACGAAACTCCTCAACCTCACAGTTCTTCAGCGAATCGATCCATTCATTGAAGAAATCCTCATTACTGCCGCTCATGTCACCTTCTACGAGTTCAACATCGACCTCAGCCAATGGGTGCACGCCTCTCTCTCTCTCTCCCTCCCTATGTTCGTTTGTTTTTTTGAAAGCGTTGGCTGATTTTTTTGTTTCGTTGATTTGGTTGTAGAGTCGCAAGGATGTTGAAGGATCTCTCTTTGTCGTCAAAAGGTTAAATCATCTCTCTCTTTATGCATTGTGCTTTGTATTTTAATTCAGTGTTTGGGATTAGATATGTAGTGTGGTGAAATTTTGTAGCTGAGAGTGGTGTTTTGATTTTTGATTTCAGGAATACAAAACCTCGATTTCAGTTTGTTGTCATGAATCGACGCAATACAGGTTGATTTGTCTTTCTTCTGTTTCCTTGTTTGTGTTTCAGTATGCTAAACGGAATGTCTTTTGATTACTAGGGGTGAAATAGTTGGGCTCTTTGGGGATTAGGTGATTGTATTTGGTATTTGTTATTACTGGGCTTATCTCTGAAGTTCTTTTGTCAATACTTAGCTGTTAATAGGCAAAATTTTACGTTGAAGAAGACAGTGGGCCAATAATAGGCAATATTGATATGCCAATGACATAGAGCAGGTCTGCCTACTTGCAATGATGTCGGCTAGGTATCAGTTGCAAAAGTTATCTTGACACATCTGCATCTGTTAGAGGGGTTTGATGTGACAAGATCAAGGCTGTATCAGATTGATGAGGGTTTTCAACTTTGCATTTTGGTTTTCAATTTGAAATTCTTGTCTCTGAGGAGCTATCTGAACTGAAGAAGATTTTATTTTGAGGGTGTGCTATTAGTCATTTCATTACACTTAGGAGTGGAGGTTGATACTTTTATTTAGATATTGTGTATTTTTTTACGTTGTCCATTTTATAATAATCAGCCTTTTTAATCTTTCTCATAATAATAGTTATATTTGATGTCTTGCTGTGACAACAATCATTGCTACGTGTTAATGGTGTCTTTTATATTTCCTTCATATCTGTCTATAAATGTGGTTGTACTGAGAAACTTCAATATGCTTGTATATGCAGATAATTTGGTCGAAAATCTTTTGGGAGATTTTGAGTATGAAGTTCAGGTTCCGTATTTATTATATCGAAATGCATCCCAAGAAGTAAATGGTATTTGGTTCTACGATGCACGTGAATGTGAAGAGGTAGCTAATCTTTTCAGCAGGTATAGTTGTTTTACTACAATAATAGTTTATATGAATATTGTTATGTTCTTACATGCTGATAATTGATACCTAGAGAATAATTTGTATTAGTTGGTTGAGAGTATAAAGTTGAAAATTATAGTTTTGAAAAACTTGGAATTTCTTTGAGGAAAGTAAAGAAGGTATAAACGATATCATTTACTAATAGGGTGAATGGCTGAGTAGATCAAAATTATTTCGTTCATTGGAAAGGTTGTCCACGTGATAATTAAGGGATTTGGGACATCATGCCAAATGCACTGATTGGTGCTGTCATGTGTGTGACTACTAGAATGTGGTGATAAACATCAATTGGTTTTAGTTAGTTATAGAAGCTTTCATGTGGTTTAACAAACAAGTTCGTAGCAGTTTTTGGATACGAGACAATCACAGAGGAGCTTATAAATTAGTGTGGATGGTGTATAAAAAGCAAACAATATGAGAATTGATATATAGCCTGTCTACATGAAGTTTTGTTGTTTCCCCTTTAAGTTATTTGAAGACACATTCCTATGCTTTGTGTCATCTTCGTTTGGAGGGATGTGATGTCTTTTAGTTGTACCTTAAAGTGCAGAGGGTATATATCCGAGATATTGACATCCTTTAGGTGATTGTAAATTGGTCTTTTTATTTATTTATTTACCATTCTCCTATTCTCTCTCCCTCTTTTCTTGTGAAGGGAGGGGGTTGATAGTTGGGTTCTTGCAGTTGGATCCTTGTTTAGCATTCTTGTTTGAAATAAAGCGGCCCCTTCACTATGGCTGTCTTTTGTGTCAGCTAAAGTGGTTTTCCTAATTACGCCCACATTTGGCGAATTGGAAATTGCTTGATGAATTTTAAATACTTTGCTGGGTGTTAAACTGTTTGAATTGCAGTACAGCTAGAAAACATTGAGCTTGAGAAGAAAAAGATCTCCCAGTATGGAGGCTTTTCTTCTACTTGTGGCATTTTGTATTAATTCTGTGTTAAAATGTTTTTAAGAGCTGTTTGAAAAACCCGTTGTAGAGATAATGAGTTTATAACTTTCATAGAACTTGCTGTTTACATGATCATCGGCATTTTTTTTTTAAATCCAGTATTTGACTTTACTAATCTTGCTCCTTGTATATTATCTTCCTATACTGTTTATGCCGATTCTAAATTCTGAATTAAATTTTTTAGGAGAAGCTGAAATTGAAGCAAGTCATTTTTGGATAACATTAGGAGAAGAGAGTTGGGAAGAAAACTTTTACACAATCATTCTTAATTAATGGCTTTTTTTTACAGACCATGATCCTTCAATTTGTGGCTTACTATGTAAAATGAAACTCTAACATAGGTACAAGGAAGGCTACAGGAACTAGATGGTTGACCATGCTATACACACAATCGTTGATATGAAGGTGCTGTAGATATCTAATTTTAACTTATAATGAATTTGCTTGTGAATGTTCTTTTGCCAGACTTACTGTGTTTATCAAGATCAAATGGGCACAGTTGGAAAGTTCTGTGTCAGAAAAAGAAATTTAGGGAAGTTCATAGCAATAAAATTTCTCTTGGTGGGAAATCTAGCAGGGCACCTACCTAGTGAAATGCCACGAGTTTCCTGCTTCCCAAAGATTGTAGGTTCAGCAAGGTCTGCTATATATATAAAAGACATAGAATTGGGAGGAAAAGGAGTAGAACAATTGTTGCAATAAGTTAGTTCTGTTAGATCCTCTTAACATATTTCCTAATGTGACATAGTCTTAGCATACCATCATATTCTCTCAAAACGAGAATGGTTGCATCATATTTTTGTTAGTGCTTAGTATTGGTTAATTCATTGAGTGATTTGTTAGTGCTTAGTATTGGCTAATTCATTGAGTGATTTTACAATCTTATTTTTTAAGCAGTTGCTAACACTTGAGGCAATTTAGTTCTTTACAAGCATGTTGATGACAGGATCTTAGATATGATTGTTGGAAACGCTCGCTTGACTCATAAATATACTGCATTCTTTGTTTAAATATTATTTATTTAATAGTAAAGTTGGTTTTTATTCAATTATGATTTTTAATCTCAATTTTCTTATTACTTATTGTGAAATTATTATTAATTTTTCACATGCAGGATTCTGAATGCATATTCCAAGGTGCCTCAAAAGTCAATGGTAGCATTGTCTAAAAGGTAACAATTGCCCAATATTGTACAAGTTGTATTGTATTTTTAACCTGTAAGGAAGTCTTAATACTTTTCTTATTTACTTATTTTGTACAAGTTATGTTTTCATTACAAGTTGTGTTTTCATTTTGAGCCCTTAGAGATCATTAATATTTTATAATCTATTTAGTTTCAGAGTCTGCCATATTACATTGCTATTTTTGGTGTTCATATTGCCTTAAGATAGTAGCCAATAATTTTCTTTGTCTGTATAAATATACAACAATAATACATGTTCAAATTCCAATACAGACTCTTATATGAATTGATGTGGCATAAAGTAGTGGATCAGTGAAAAAAAAAAATAGATGAAATTAGTTAAATGAGATGTTGTAAAGTGATATAATAATGATATATTAGTTTGCATGAAAAGAGTTTTTATAGGAGTTTGTATACTATTACTCTCTCTATACGTATGAGTAATGTTTTGGTCAGCAACATTGCCTACTATATTATCTCTCTCTCTATATATACAGGACAGGTTTAACAACCTTTTTCTTGTACACATTTTTTGTCAGTTTTTAACCATTATATCACAACTCATCTAATAGTCAAGATTAAAGCTAAAATGAATTTTCATGTTATTAAAATCTAATAAATAAACAATGTGCCCCATCATAATAATAAATAATTCTCTCCACTCTTCTCTTTGTATTCTCTTGTATGCTACTTTTCTTTTCTTTTTAATTCAATACTGGTAAATGTCATTAGTGCAAAGTTAAAAAGGTAGGCCAGTTTTCTCTCTTTAGCTTTGTCGCCTTCATCTTATTGCCATGCCAAAATATTCATGATAATTATCTCCCGAATCAAAGTGAAAGATTTTGCATGCTCTTGTTCAACAAGTTCTGCCTTTAGTAATAATCATTTACAGTAGTTCAATAACTGAAAGTAACAATGTATATAACACCATAGCTTATCGGAGATGTCCTCCAATTGTTCTGACATTTTACTGGACCTTCAGTAGATCAATTTGAGATGAAAAAAGGCTTTGTTTTTATTCGTTTAGTTGGTGCGTGATCTTTGTAAGGCTTTGGCTGTTTAAGCATACAAAAAGTTTGAGTTTTGCTAGGAGAAAGAAGTAAAGACAGAGCACGAGAAGGAGAGAGAGAGAGAGTGAGAGAGAGAGAGAGAAGGGAGAGAGGATGGAATGATTTATAATTATAGTGTTGTTTATCAAATAGCTTTTAAAAATATAAAATTTCATTTCAGCTTTAATCTTGACCATTAGATAAGTTGTTTAATGATTAAAAATTTGTGTAAAGAAAGAAGGGTCGTTGAACCTACCCCTATACCTATATATATGTACACGCACATATAAATGTAAGGACTCCCAGGTGTGGACATTTGTGCTTTTTTAGTAGACTGCAATTCTCTTTATAATGAATTGCTAAAAGATAAAATTTTGCTTAAATCTTTGTACAAAGAATATGATAATTTTTTTAGTCTTGTAGCAATTCTTTGTACAAAGAATTGCTGTATGCTTTAGAGGACTCAATATATACCTTTATAAGATATACAAGATTTGCGGCATCATATTTTTTTATGCAAATTGTGTATTGTTGATCAATACACACTCAACAATTGAGAATAAATCTAACATACATAATTATTATGTACTTAATGCACTATAATTAACATGTACTTTAGATCTCAATCATTGAAGTGTATTAATCCAATGGTCTAAAATTGATGTAAAAATTTTTGTAAAAAATGATTATTATGTACTTAATGCACTATAATTAACATGTACTTTAGATCTCAATCATTGAAGTGTATTAATCCAATGGTCT
>JAXCLQ010000005.1:6103828-6134159 GCA_035584115.1 Cedrela odorata | reverse complement strand
AAAATTGATGTAAAAATTTTTGTAAAAAATGATCTCAAATGTTATAGTAAATTTAAACGACTAGAAAAGCAATTTTAGAGCATTTCATCTAAGTTCGAAGGTCATGGTGTTTTTTCTCCTCGAGGGTTGGGGGGACAGGCTTAGTCAGTGCTAGTCCTGTTGAAAAATCCTAGTAAATAGACAAGAAATCTTCATAGGCACAGTGCATGCTAAGCAAGGGGCAGTTTCTATGAATCTAAAGAGAGAAGAAATTCAGTACTGTCTTTGACAAAAATAAGCACAAACGTGGATGCCTCGAAAAAGTTTAATACTACCTCCTTAGTACAAAATTTTGATAGGTATGACAACAAAGTGGGTTACAATGGCCTCATGCAGTGTCCTTTCTCTGGCATGAGTGCTGTCTCTTTCCTCCATCTTTGCTTAATGGGAAAATAGTGAGAACCACCTCTCGCTGGTCTAGCGAAAATCTTTGCAAGACAAAATATATCAGATAGGAGAGTGGAGAGAGATCTGCAATAGGAGGTTGTGGCATGTGTGGAGATCTTAAAAAATAATAGTGCTTATGGAAGATGAGAGAGATTGGTTTAGTTGGAAAATGAAGAGTAGTCTGCTTGCACTAGTCAGATCTGTGGCTTACCAATTGAGAATAAGAAGAGAGGATAGGAGAAGATAGGAGAGGATAGGAAAAACTCTTTACATTGCACACTTGCACGTAGCTTTGATTTCTTTTCTCTTCATGACATCACCTTCAATAAACATTTTATATCATCTAATTATTATTAAAATTCAAGTCATGAAGTTCTGGTTATGTTTAACTACAGTGAGTTTGAGGAACTAGAAGCTATTCCAACTATGGCAGTTATGGACGGTCCCCTGGAGCCACCATCATCAACTGCCTCCAATAATGCTGATATCCTCGAAGATCCTGCCTTTGTGAACTTCTTCAGTGTATGTTCTCTTTTAAATAATATGTTGCATGGATCTAGTAGTATTCTGAGGAATTCTGTTTTTGTTGTCCTGAATCTAAAGGTAATATGGATGTCATTAACTAGGAAATGTCTTCTTAGAGATTTTGGAAGATCTCTTTGAGTTGGTCGTTAAGAGAGGTTTTGTGATTTATCCGTGGCTAGAATCTGGAGAAGCCACGGCATTCTGTAGGTTATGATCTGTATGTTATGAAGCGGAACTGCATGAAAACTCTATTTATTTATTTATGTTTTGCTTGGGGGTTGTGTAAGATGGTTTTGGTTACTAAAAATGTAGGCAACATAATCAAGAAACGGCTGCAAGCTGTATGCATATGTTAGTACTGAATTCATTAAATTATGTTTCTCTTTTGTATATGATGTTCAACTTCCATAATGGCTTGTATATGACCAAATCTTTCTTTATCATTGCAGACAGCTATGACTCTGGGGAGTGGTTCAAATGTAGCAATTACTGCACAGCCTTACCAGTCTACTACAACAATTTCTTCGCCTTCTCATCCCACCAGTGTTACTTCTCCTGTTGTGCCAACCTTGCAAATACCATCTCCTTGTCTAGCAGCATCTACTCCTTTAATGCCACCCCTTGACACCTCTGAATCCAGCAACTGGACCACTAATCTTGTGAAGCCTTCCTTGTTCTTTGTTCCTCCTTCCACCGCTGCATGGATGATGCCACCTGTCTCTTCGTCTACACCCACAGCTCCACAACTAAATCCTCCCTTGAGTCTACAACGCCAGTATGGTGCTCCATTACTTCAACCTTTTCCACCACCGACTCCTTCACAATCTCTTACTCCTGCTTTTACTTCAAACTATGGACCAGTTATCAGCAAAGACAAAGTCCGAGATGCTCTTTTGGTACTTGTTCAGGTTAGTACTTCTGGTTACGGAAATGTTTGAAGCTAGAGTTACATCTTTGACGAGTTTATGTTACTGCAGTTAGATTATGGGGAACTATCTCGTAACTGGTATAATCTTTAAAAGAAATCACATATATACACATGAGAAATGTTTTTTCCTGTTTTCTAATATCATTTATTACAATTCTCTGGAAGAATGTATTCCCTTGATTTTCAAACTTGGGTTCACAATGTTGGATTGAGGATTTCAGGGTTATCTAAAATGAAAAAAAAAAAAAAAAACAATAACAATAATAATAAAAAAACCCTAATGCTAAAATTAAGATATTCATTCTGTCAACTGTTTTGTTGTAAAAGAAGAGGAGCTACTATCTAATTACACCAGGGTGGTTTTCAGTTGACAAATGAACATTTGACATTATAAAGATGTAGGATTGTTGATATTAATTAAAAGCTGTATCAACATATTAAAAAGTGTTAATCTTAGTTTGTCATTTTAGTTGTTGATTGTTTGGTTATGATTTGTTATCAATATGTGGTTAACAATCTTTTTATTATTATTATTCTTTGCTGTGCTTGGTGTGTAGAGTCCAGAACTAGAACCACTGGTTGATATCTTGGAGCTGATAATTTAAATGTGTAATTAGTGTATTATTTGTGCAATATTCTACATTTTTGCTGCTTTTTTCGGTTATAGTTTTCCTTGTGTATCTGACCAGTGTTTATATGCAACAGGACAATCAATTCATAGACATGGTATATCGAGCACTGCTGAATGCACACCATTCTTGACTGGTTAAAAGTGATGCTGATATGTAGCTGCTGCTAGATTTTGTCTGATTTTGTAGCCTTTTGCAAGTGTGTAAGACCCAGTTTGTATAGCTTTTCAACTCTGATTCGGTGTTTTTGATGGAAAACTTATTGGTATATAATTATTCTTGTTTTTGTTATTTGGGGATGCTGAGAAACATATATCTTATTCAATTATCATTTTTGGGTTTGGGCTTCGGATATGTTACATGCCTCAAAAGGTTGTTTGTGCCTCGATTCAGTTATATTGATGAAATGCAGGGTAGAGATTAAAGGCCATCAAATCCTATTCCTCCATAAACGAACAAATTATGCTCTATTTTGCATTTGCAGTGGAAGTGCGACGCATGGGATCGATTTCTGGGCGTGCGACTGCCGCTGGGGAGGTTATGCCTGTCACACGGACATGCAAAAAAGTTTCCTATAGATCTAGACATGTACATATGTATGTTTTTGGTATTTAAAACAATTTCAAATATAAATATAAAATGCAAAGTTTAGAAGTTTTATTTCTTTTCTTTGCAATTTGGAACTACAAGTGAACTTTTTCGTTTGCTACCAAAGGTGTCCACATGTTGGTGTTGGTGACGGTAGTTTTGGTTTTGTTATGGAATCTTCAAGCTTCAGTTTTAGCTTTACCATATCAAACCAATCTCTCTCTCTAGCTTCTTACTTCTTTTAACTATTTTGGTTTACAACCAAAGACTCATCGAAAACCTTCACTAAAGTTTGTACTCACAGAAATTTTAGAGAAAAAAATAAGAACCTCTATTGGTTGTGTCTTGCTTAGTTAGATAACGTAGCATCACAATGTTTGTTATCTACACTTAACAATTGAGTGTTTTTTTTACACAGTTGTCCAACACAACTGATATGTCTATTCTATTTTTTCATTTCATTAAATAAAACAAGATAATCCTATTGCCCACTTGCTTTTTCTTTATAAAATAAACAAAAACAATATGAGAGTGGGAGAGAGATACATATATTGAGATTAATATATATATATATAATACAATATTATAATCATTACATATAAGATATTATTATTATTTTAATGCTTTAATTAGCATTAAAGCATTATATCATTATATCATAATATAATATTCGTAAATTAAATTTACGTTATTTTATAGTTAATCAAAATATTTCTCACGCATAAAAGTGTTAGCTCATTCTCATTGGGAAATATATTATTTACAATAAAGAATCAAATTGTTACTCGATTAAAGTATCGGAATATCATTAACAAATTAATGATTATTGTACAATAGCAAATGCTATCATCATCGAGTAACCGATTGTATGTGACCCCAGCGTTTACTGTGAACTAGACATGGGTGGATACGAACTCTTTCGTATTACTTTGATACAACTCTTTGTAACCAAAGTTCTCAATGATCATGACCAACCTCTAGCATGATGTTATGACCCTCAGACATAAATGAATGAATCCATATAGTTGTACGTGCATGTAGTAAAGTCTCTCTTCTGTCGACTCCCAATCAAGTGTGGGTCATGGTATCATCAAACCCCTAACTTAATCATAGGATCTGAACCTCAATCATATACAGATTCATATATTCACGAAACACCTTTCCGAATATACATGCTTTAACCAAAGACTTTATCTCTGCGTATGACAATTTCACTTAGGATTTCAAGCTTCAATATCTGAGCCAGCAGATTCTATCTTGGCTATCACTAGTCCTCATACACTTAAACACATTGCTAGCAAGCTTCTTTCATTAGGAGTGGCTAACCCGGTGCAATATACACAAGTGAACGATGTGCCTCAATGCGGAGAGCAGTCGTAATATATCAGGGCAAAGGACTAGTAGTACACTAGTATAGCTGTGTGATGTATCATTGACTTTGGATAATCACCCATATAATTTGTCACGTTTGGTCACGTTTAGTAACATATTCTCCAACGTATTACTAATGTTTATGCTCTTATGATATGAGACTCGTCACTCAACTATTAGCGTCCAATATTAATCTTTGGCAGCATCAAACATTCCAGTAATGTAATGTTATAGTCCCTTATGACATCACCTCAACTAAGAAGAGATTTGGATATATTCAAATCAAAACTCTGTTCTTATATCTACAACTCCTTGCAGATAAAGTCATAACATCATAATAAATCATGGGAACTTATTTTGCATTTTATATATACAATATATATTAGCAACTATACATGCAAAATGATATAATAGTTATTTTTATTAATCGCAAACTAATTTACAATTATTTACAGAATTATATATACATTAGGATGATATCTCTGAACCGTATGACACGATTGGTTTTATGACTTATCTTGAACAAACTCCTACTTGCACTGGAGCTAATCACCGTGGTATCAAATACTCATTTTCTCTAGGTGGTGATTTAATTACTGCTGTGTCATTGGCTTAGTCAGTAAGTCCGCCACATTATCCGCGGACGGTGTTTTCTGCACTACAATTTGTTTATCTGATATAAACTCTTTGATCGAGTGGTGTTTTCTCAGAATATGTTTAGACTTTTGGTTAGATCTCGGTTCCTTAGCCTAAGATATAGCTCTATTATTATCACAGTACAAAGTTACTGGGTCAATTATAGAAGGAACGACTCCGAGTTCTGTAACAAACTTACGGATCCAGACAGCCTCTTTCGCAGCTTCAGAAGTAGTGACATACTTAGTTTCTGTAGTAGAGTCAACTGTGGTAGTCTTTTTGGAACTTTTCCAACAGACTGCACCTCTATTACAGATGAAGACAAATGTAGAAATAGACTTTCTATCATCTACATTTGATTGGAAATCAGAATCAGTGTAGCCCTCGAGTTTCAACTCACTGTCCCCATAAGTCAACATTAAGTCCTTAGTACTTCTCAAGTATTTCAAAACTCGTTTGACTGCAGTCTAATATTCTTCTCCTAAATTAGCCTGATATCAGCTCGTAATACTCACAGCATATGATATATCAGGTTTAGTACATAGTTTAGCATACATAAGACTATATATTGCCGAAGTATAAGGAATCTTCTATATACGCTTGCGCTCAACTTCAGTCTTAGGTCCCATTTCTCGAGAGAGATAGACACTGTGACTGCAGGGTAAGAAAACCTTTCTAGAGCTATCCATACTGAACCTCTTCAATACTTTATCTATGTAGAGACTCTGGGAAAGACTTATCATTCGTTTTGCTCTATCTCTATAGACTCGAATACCCGAAATGAAGGTTACTTCTCTCAAATCTTTCATGAAGAAAATATTAGACAACCATAATTTCGCCTTAAATAACATGCCCACATTGTTTCTTGTGAGTAGTATGTCATCTATATACAATACAAGGAATGTGATGGCATTGTTATTTTCTTTTCTGTAGACACATGGTTCAACAATATTTTTGATGAAGCCAAATAATTTAACTGCATCATTGAATCGTATGTTCAAGCTTCTAAAAGCTTGCTTTAATCCATAAATGGATCTATACAACTTACATTTCTTATGACTATCTACAGAGGCAACAAACCCAACGGGCTGTTGCATGTATATGGTCTCCTTAATGAAACCATTAAGAAAGGTTGTCTTTACATCAATTTGCCATATCTCATAATCATAATAAGCTGCAATAGCAAGTAATATCTGAATGGACTTCAATATGGCTATTGGCGAAAAGGTTTCATTAAAGTTAACACCTTGTCTCTAATTATAACCCTTTGCCACCAATCTAGCTTTAAAAGTCTATACTTTTCCATCTTTGTCATATTTTCGTTTGTAAACCCATTTACAACCGATGGAAACAATTCCTTCTGATGAATTAACAATTGACCACACCTAATTAGCATACATGGATTCCATTTCGGATTTCATGGCTTTGAGCCATCTTCTAGAATCGATATCTAATATCGCTTCTTCATAGGTTCTAGGATCTTCCCTCTATATATCTTCTCCAATTATAAATAATTCAAAATCATTTTCGAAAAGAAGTAATATCTCTGAGGAGGGTGTGATATCTTACTAGATCTACGAAGAGTTTGCTCTACAGAAGTCTAAGGATCAGATCAAACTGGTTCATCATCATGAACTAGTTCATCTGCATCAACAGGCTCATCTATTTGAGGTTGATCATCATTAAGTTTTCAGACTCCTCTAAAATCTCAATCTTTCTACCTACACCACTGTCCTTAATGAATTGATTCTCGAGAAACTTTGCGTGTCTACTAATCAAAATTTTTCGATTAGTATGAAAGTAGAAATAATATCCCAAACCATCTTTATGATATCCAATGAATCGACATTTTTCAGACTTAGCATCTAATTTTCCAGTGTTAACTATTTTAACATAAACTAAACATCCCCAAGGCTTCATGTAACTGAAGCTTGGAAGCTTCCCATACCATATCTCATATGGTGTCAAGGGAACTGCTTTGGATGGAGTCATGTTCTAGATGTAAATTGCGGTATTAGAGCTTTAGGGGTATGTAGGTAAGTCTATGAAACTCATCATGGATCATACCATATCTAATAAACTACGATTCCTTCTTTCCAATACACCATTATGTTGCGATGTATAAGGAGGTGTAAGCTGAGAAAGTATACCATTAAACTTAAGAAATTCTAGAAATTTAGTATTTAAGTATTCACCTCCAAGATTAGATCGTAGAATCTTAATACTCTTTCCCATTTGTTTCTTTACTTCAGCTCTAAATTCTTTGAACTTTTTAAAAGATTCAGATTTGTACTTCAATAAGTACACGTAACAAAATCGTAAATGATCATCGGTAAATGTTATGAAGTATGAAAAATCTCCTTTAGCCATTTCACTAAACGGACCACATACATGTATGTATCAATTTAAGAACTTCATTGGCTCTATTCCCTTATCCAACAAAGGGCAATTTGGTCATCTTACCTTGAAGACAGGATTTACAAGTTGGGTAGGGTTTAAAACCCAATGGATCTATCAGTCTATCACTACCTATCTTCATAATCCTCTTATCTTTAATATTACCTAATCTATGATGCCATATAAGTTTTGAATTAAGTTCATTTCTAGATCATTTCTTATTAATAGTATTAGTCATGTTAATTTCATTAGTCTCAAGAACAGATTAACCATTTACATTCAAGCCATTGCCAATCAATTTATTTCTCAAATAAATATCACATTTATTTCTATTAAACATAAAAGTGTAATGTTGTTTACACATTTGATAAACAGACAAAATATTTTTATTAGCAGTATCAAAATATATAGTTTTGTACAATACAAAAACATAACCCGATGGTAGAACAATTCTGCACTTTCCTAAGCAAGTAGCAACAAATGCTGCTCCATTTGCCATCTTTAGTATCACTTCACCTTCCTCCACTAACTGCTTACTGTGAAGGTCTTGTAATGTCATACAAATATGAGAAGTGGTAGTTGAATTAATTATCTAGCTATTTGAATATGAACTAACACTTAATTTAGTTTTTATAACATGACAAGAAAGCGTACCTTGTGCCTTCCTCTGTCTCAGGCTCTCTATGCAAAGAGGACAGTTTCTTTTCCAATGCTCAAGCTTCTTGACATGATGATACTCATTATTGGCTTGGCTACTGGTAACTCGTTTGCCTTTGCCCTTCTTCTTGGAAAATCCTCTTTTAGGTTTAACCTTGAAGGACTTCTTGCCTTTGTTCTTCGATGTCTTACCATAAAACACCGTAGCAAGATTAGTATCCTTTCCTTTACCCTTTGAGACTCTTTTATGAAATGAAACAATTTCATTCATAAGTTCAGGAAGAGTATGTGACAGTTTATTCATATGATAATTGGTGACAAACTAGTCAAAGCTAGACGGGAGTGATTGAAGGATCAAATCTGTCTGTAACTCGAAGTCCATTGAAAACCTCAAAGAGGCTAGCTGACCTATGAAGTTTATCATTTTCATAAGATGAGACTCCTAAGGCACTCTCGGACTAAGCTTTATTCCAAACAAAGTAGTGGACAACTCGCACTGCTTGCAACTGAAACTCTCCCCAAATAAATCCACTAAAGAAAGATAGACCGCTGAGGCATCATCCACTTCCTCATGTTGAGTTTTCAAGTCATCACTCATAGATGCCAGCATATACGAGTTAGCTTTGAGATAATCGTCCTTCTGTTTCTGGAAGGTCTCCTTCTTCTCTGGTGTAACCTCTTCTAGAAGGGACTTGGGCATAGGCCCTTGAAGGACATAGCCAACACGTTCAGAATCTAAAACAATTATGAGATTCCAATACTAGACCTTAAAGTTAGGTTTGATAAACCTGTGGGTATCTAGGATTTTAAGAAGAGGGTTACTCATTATTCTCCCACTAGAACAGAGATATGTAGAAAACGAAAATATATCAAAATGTATTATAGTATATGTCATACTATTTAGTTATAGACTTAAAACCAAATAGTTCTCTCATTACTTCAATTATATCTCATACTCCCTCAATGAGAAAACTATAATTAAATTATAGGTTTTCATGGGTGATCATATTCTCATCGAACTCACAAAACCTCACCTAACCGATATTGGTTAAGCAAGCCTAATGAGTCATAAATTCATTTCTGTTTGTAACTCTTTACAAGACATGATCAATTTTCCTCTAAGAAAAGACACCTCACTCAACAAATATTGGTGCCTCAACCTAGTCAAGCTAGACTCAACGCCTTTTCTTGAATAAGAGTGAAATCAAACCCCTTACCTAACAGATATTGGAAGCCAAAGACCTCCTATCAAGAAACATGTCAAATAGACTACGACTTCCTGTGAGGGCCCTAATCTAATAGATATTAGGTTGCCCCATTAAATATGACAATAATTATTGACTGCATTAGAATGGTTGAACTTAATATTATATGAGGGATATTTTAATTTTATGTCTCATTTAATATACACATCAATATACATATATTTTTATTATTTAGTAATGGAATTTAAAATCTACATCCATCCAATGATATTAATTTTAAATTCAGCACATTACTAATTGATTAAATTAATTTTAATAAATTAATAATTAATTTATTGGAGAGAGACTTTAATTGATACAATATCAATTTATTGATTTTCTGTTCATATATTCACTCTCACTAAAATTCTATTAATTCTACTTAAATTAAAATTAATTAGAATCACCATTCAATTTTATTTTAATTCAGAGCATTATTTTTTTGTTTAATTAAAACAATTTCAAGTCCGAAATATTTTAATTTCAACGAATTAAATTTTCAATAACAGAAAATTTACTATTTAAAATAGTGCTTGTATAAGTTGTGGCAAATGGAATATTATGATATTTGGAGATTATACAAGAATGAAGAAAAAATATTTTTATTCTTTATTTTTTTATTTTTTATTTTTTTAAGGATAGATTGATACACCCTTTTAGGGTATCGATTTGTTCTTCAAAAACTACAAAGAAAATAATGTGCGTCTCACGCATATCGTTGCTCTCTTTTTGTCAAGTATCAATCTATACCTTACCCAGATTTTATGACTCATCATAAGTATCGATCCATTTCCTTGAGGGATTGATCCGATCGACTCTTCAACAGTAAGTATCGATTATTTTCTCCAAAGGGACCAATACTCAAAATAGAATGATACAAAATCTACATGATCGATTCGTTGCTTAGAGTATCGATACTCTTAGCTATTAAGCATCAATCCGTTTCCCAAATGTATCGATACTCACTAAAATAGAGTGATCCGTAAATGCTTTTGTCCATCAAATATCGATCCTTTTTCCCAAAGGAATCGATACTCAATAGAACAGAATGGTACTTTACTAATACTCGAGCATCAAGTATCATCTTGTTGCTCTAAATATTGATACTTTTCACAAAAGTACTGATACTTGGTTAGAACAGAATGACACTCTGCTATTTTTAATGACTTCCAGTGTTTCCAAAACAAACTTAAATCAAATCAAAACAACTTCATTCATTTTCTTAAACATAATAACTCTTATTAATCATATTAATAACATCTATTATCATGCTTTCATCATAAAATTATCACAAAACTATTTTCGATAATTTCATCAATATAATCATCCAAATATAACTCATTCGATCAAATTAAAACATAATTATTTTTCAAGCCTCAACAAACATCCATATGAACATAAATCAACATCCCAATACATGTTTCCTAAAACATACATACATTTACATATCATATAGCTCTGATACCACTTGAAGGCAACGAAATCCTATTTCGCTGAAAACGAACAAACCATGCTCTATTTCTCATCCGAAGCGGAAGCGCGACGCGAGTGTTCAATTCCCGAATGCGCGACTAACGCTGGGGAGGCCATGCCCGTCACACGGACATGTGGAAAGGCTTCTCATGGATCTAGACATGTACATATGTATGTTTTTGGTATTTAAAACAATTTCAAATATAAACATAAAATGCGAAGTTCAAAAGTCTTACTTCTTTCCTTTGCAATCTGGAACTCCAAGTAAATCTCTTCACTTGCTACCAAGAGTGTCTACACGTCGGTGTTGGTGACGGTGGTTCCGACTTCATTATGGGATCTTCAAGCTTCTATTTTAGCTTCACCAAGCTAAACCAAGCTTTCTCTCTCTAGCTTCTTACTTCTCTCAACTGTTTTGGTTCACAACTAAAGACTTATCGAAAACTTTCACCAAGGTTTGTACTCACAGAAATTTCAAAGAAAATAAAAGAAGAAGAAGCTCTCTTGGTTGTGTTTTGCTTAGTCAGATAATGTAGCATCCCAATGCTCGTTATCTACACTTAACACTTGAGTGTTTTCCTGCATAGTCGTCCATCACAACTGACATGCCCATTCTACTTTTTTATTTCATTAAATGAAACAAGACAATGCTATTGCCCACTTGCCTTTTATTTATCAAATAAACAAAAGCATTGTGAGAGTAGGAGAGAAAAGAGAAAGTATATCTATAATATACATATATATTAATCTCATTAATATATATATATCTTAAATATATATATTATTTTAATATATATTTATGGTGATGATTAAATATATATAATAATATATATAATACAATATTATAATCATTACATATAAGATATTATTATTATTATATTAATACTTTAATCAACATTAAAGCATTATATCATTATATCATAATATAATATCCGTAAATCATATTTACATTATTTCATAATTAAGCGAAATATTTCCCACGCATACGAGTGCTAGCTCATCCTTGCCGAAAAATATATTCTTTAAAATAAAGAATCAAATTGCTACCCGATCAAAGTATCAGAACAACATCATTAACAAATTAATGATTATTATATAATAGCAAATGCCATCATCATCAAGTAACTGATTGAGTGTGACCTTTTGGTTTATTGTGAATTGAACATGGGTGGATATGAACTCCTTCGTATCACTTTGGTACAATTCTTTGTAATCAAAGTTTCCAATGATCATGACCAACCTCTAACAAGATGACATGGTCCCCAGACACAAATGAATGAACCCATATAGTTGTACGTACATGTAGTAAAGTTCTTCTACTGTCGACTCCTAATCGAGTGTGGGTCATAGTATTGTTAAACCCCTAACTCAATCATAGGATCTGAACTTCAATCATATACAGGATTCATATATCTGCGAAATACTTTTTCGAATATACATGCTTTAGCCAAAGACTTTATTTCCGTATATGACAGTTCTGCTTAGGATCTCAAGCTTCAATATCTGAGCCAGCAGATTTCATTTTGTCTATCACCTGTCCTCATACACTTAAATACATTACCAGCAAGATTCTTTCACTAGGGGTGGCTAACTCGGTGTAATATACACAAGTGAACGATGTGCCTTAGTGCGGAGGGCAATCGTGATACGTCGGGTTAAAGGACTAGTGGTACACTAGTACAACTGTGTGACGTATCATTGACTATGGATAATTACCCATGTGATTTGTCACGTTTGGTCACGTTCAGTGACACATTCTCCAACGTATTTTCAATGTTTATGTTCTTATGATATAAGACTTGTTACCAACTATTATCATCTAATACTAATCCTTTGTAGCATGAAATATTCTAGTCATACAATGTCATAGCCCCTTATGACATCACCTCAACCGAGAACAGATTTGGATGTATTCAAATCAAAACTCTGTTCTCATATCTACAACTTCTTGCAAATAGAGTCATGATATCATAATACATCACGGGATCTCGTTCTACATTTTATATATATAATATATATTAGTAAATATACATGCAAAATGATATAATAATCATTTTTATTAATTGTAAAGTGATTTATAATTAGTTACAAAATTATATATACATTATGATGATATCCCTAAACTGTATGACACGATTAGTTTTGGGGCATATCTCCAACATAGATGACAAAAGGGTCGAGTTGGCTTGGGTTTGGCCTGGCTTAGCCCATTGAAAGGTCAGTCTGAGCCTAAAGTTATGGTTTCGTCATTGGTTGGGACTAAAGTTATGGCTACATCGTGGTTTGGGCCCGAGCCTGACACGTGGCTCGTAGGCTTATTTATTTTAATATTTTTTATTATTTATATTATAATATTTATTTTACTTTACTTATTTTTTATTATTATTATCGAATTGATACATGGAGTTTGGAGGATCGATACATGGAGAAGAGATTGATATGTGGAGTACAACAGATTGATACTTTCTAGTCAAAGAGTTCGAAAGAAATTACAACTTGAACCAGATCGATATATACAAAAAAAAGATCGATATATTCAATAAAAGATTTCAAAAGAAATTATAAGCTCGACCATATTGATACATATAAGGAAACAAATTGATACATTCAAATCAAAGATTTTTTTAAAAATTACAAGTTCAACAACATCGATATTTTTTGTCCAAAAAATTGATAAATATTTAAAATTAACATCGGTTTACAGGCTGGCCCAAGCTTAGGCCCGGCACGACCCGTGTGGACTAAGCTTTATGGGGAGTGTTAAGCTGTATATTTTCTAAGTGAGCTCGGTACTGGTATTATCCCAGGCACTTAAGCCCTGATAGGCATCAATTTCATGAGCTTGGCCGGGCTAGCTTAGCCCGACCCCTTTGCCACCTCTAATGTAGGTATGCATATGTGTTTATTACAATTGCCATAAAATCACACTAAAAAAATGATTTATTATAAGTATCTGTTTTAATTAACATTATATAACTACTAATATATAAGTGCTTATTAAATTTAATTAATGTTAGAGGTGATTTTTAAGTTAGTATATAATTACTTACTAATCAAAATAATATTTAGAGAGCTTTATGAGTACATTAAATAATTTAATAATTTTTTTTAAAAAAAAGTGTTAAAGAAAAAATATTAAAATATATAAACGTTTATATATTTTAATAATTTTTTTAATATTTTCAAATAGATCCTTTGGCAATGTTTGCCTTTTTATCAAGAATTAAAATATAGTTAAATGTGGTTGAAGTCCATTGATCAAATATTTAATTTTCTTTTATTAACCTTTGAATATAAAGGTTAAGTTTGTTTTTATGAATAAGAAAACTCTCAAAACTAGTTTTTTGACAAGCAAGTCTTTTAAATTGTTCACATAAAAAAATTAATTTTTAAGTTAGATAATTTGATTAAATAAATAAGACATAATTTTGATGATATAAAAATAAAATATGTTAATATGTTTTATATTTTACTTAAATAATATGTCAAGGTATGTAATGAATTATTTTTTGAATTAAGTGATATAATTTTAATGTAAAAAATTCGTTGTATAAAAGACAAGAGTTAGTTTTTTTATTCGTTAAGGAAGTAGATGAATAATGTTTAGGGATAATTTTGAGAATTAAAATTTAGATAATTTATTTAGACATTAAAGATTTTAGATAATTTTTTTTCTTAAAAAATATTATTTATAAAATTATTTTAAAATAATTAATAAATTTAAGAAAATATTTAAAAAATCTAAAATAAGTCATATTCAATTTTTAATGTAAAAACAAAGGTTGATTTGTTAGTTATGGTCTAATGTCTTAAATTTCCAACAAAGAGATTAGTCCTTTTAAAAATATGAAGTACTTCATTTAGGAGTGTTAAAAAAAACGAAGTTTATAAGTTCTTATATATATATATATATAGTAATTTTTTTAAAAAAATTATTCAACTGTTTTAATGTTTCCTATAAAATACTTCAAATGCTACGTCGATGCAGTAAAAATCCTTTAAAGATGTCTGTGCACTAGCGTCAATTTTCCTCTTTCTCTTGAACATTACTCAACTTGAAACAACAATAAAACCTAAGAGGGTAAAAACCGGTGATCCAGCAAAAATCCCATGATGCTTAAGTTAGGGTTTTGCTTTATGGTGTTTGAGTGAGAAGAGAACATGACAAAGATAATATTCATTCTAAAGCCAAAGATTTTTAGTATTATGTCAATTCCAAAGTATTTCATGCATACCTGGTTGTTCTTGACTCCCTTTTATATGTCGTTTTATATTAAGTCTCTTAAACGTAGTAGAATTTTTATAGAATCTAAAAATAATAATTCCAGACGTATCTAAGTTCTGAAGATTACAAAAATTCATCTTTATAAGCATCGATTTTATGGGTATTATGAGATATTGAGCGATTCTTGCATAATATATCCATTAGGCTAAGGATTCTTATTTTGGAATAAGCCATTCTTGCAAAATACTTCAACCAAGCTAAGAATCTTTATTATGGAATGATCCAGAAAGAAATTGGAAAAAAATGAATCTTCTATTGATACGTAACTGTTGAGAAGTCTCAGAGATCTTTTTTTGAGATAGCCTCAAACCATGTCGTGTGTCTGAGACTTCTGCCATGCTCCACCTGAGGCCCTTATAGCTGGGGAGGTCGTAATTGATACCATAGGCTTGAAACCTTTTATCTGAATTTGAAAGCTCTCGTCCCTAATTATACTCGAGGTTCTTGTTATTCTCAAGTTAGTGCCCCATGGTTTCGAGTTATACTTTGATGCTTTTCTTTCTTTGTGGGACTTCATTTCGGGTTTTGTATAACCTACTCAGGAGCCTAAGGTTTATTGGGCATTACATGTATCCCAGACATTTTCCCAAACATCAAACTCTCTATTTTTAGTCAAATAGTGGCTGTTTGGCAAGAACTAAAAGTTACAATTTGAAAAGGCTTGAACACACACCAATCATAAATGCTTGACTTGAAATCAGCAAACCTCCATCCACGTGGCTACCTTTCATTGGTTCACTAGGCGACATAGCTTCGTGTCCTAAAATATTTTTTTTGCCATCATGATTATAGCCTCTTTTTTATATTTCGAGGATTACCTTTTAACCTTCCATTTTACGTGGCTTTATCTTGTCCCTTCATCTCCTTTTTGTATCAATAGTTGGGGTTCCTTAGTCTTCTAAATACTAATTTTTCCGTCCCTTCAGTGTCATCATTCACATTTTCTTTGCATCAAGACTTTTCTTAATCTTTCTATTGTAGCGGAAGAACTCAGAAAAATGAATTTTAAGTCTTTATCGCTTTATAGCCATTGTTTCTAAGAACGATAACAATTGATTCAGAACGTAAAAGATTTTGGATTATGTATTCATCTTTAGTTCTATCTTCATTTTGGATTGTAAGTTTTAACTTGTTTTATTAGAGCCGTTTTCATTCTGGACTGTAACTCCCTTCTCACTGTAGCATTGTCGCTTTCGTTCTAAGTCTTTATCGAAATTTTCTTAATCTTTCCATTGCAGTAGAAGAACTCAAAAAAAATGAATTCTAAGTCTTTATCACTCTATAGCCATTGGGGTTCCTTATTCTCCTAAATACCCATTTTTTTCCGTCCCTTCACTGTCATCATTCACAATTTATTTGAATCCAGACTTTTCTTACTCTTTCCATTGCTACGGAAGAATTCAGAAAAATGAATTTTAAGTCTTTATCACTTTATAGCCATTGTTTCTAGGAACGATAACAATTGATTCAGAACGTAAAAGATTCTGGATTATGTATTCATCTTTAGTTCTATTTTCATTTTGGATTGTAATTTTTAACTTGTTTTATTAGAGCCGTTTTCATTTTGAACTGTAACTCCCTTCTCATTGCAATATTATCGCTTCTAATCTAGACTGTGTCTTCTTTCTCACTGCACCATTATTACTTTTGTTTTAGACTATAACCCTCTTCTCATTATAGAAAGCCTCATTAGAAACAAGATTTTTTGCAAGTTTTAGAGGACCACTCTCTGTCCAAGTTACTCCATTATTTTAACAAAAATAGGTAAGTCTCCAAATTCTTCGAATTTGTTCTTTTTATCAACTTTTGATACTTTGGTTGTTTGAGATAAATATTGGGTAGTCTTTCAAGGTTAGAGATCGTAAGTGAAATTTCATAAGTTATTGATGATCATGAGCAACTCTTGATATTTGTTTTTCTTCTTGTAAACATAAATGAGTTCTGTTTCAAGTGATAATGATACTACTTCTAGAGGAAACAACTCTGAGGAGGAGTTAGCCATTATTTCTACACCTTCTCCTATCCCTGAGGTAAGATGATAAATAACACCTTTTGAAGCAGACTGATTCCCTTTTATCATCACTGAATCAAACTTAAAGGCCTATATCTGTTGCTATAATATTTCTGAAGACATTTATCTTAGGGCTTCTAAGGGGAACGAACTCCCTAGTTACCCTCCTAATAGAGAAATCTCTTTCAATAAAAAGTAGTTTCATCTTGGGATTAGACTCCTACTTCAAGATTATTTTACTAGGATTTTTGAATCATTTAGGATTGCTCTTTATTAACTGAACCTCAACAGTTGGAGAATTTGGTAGTGTTTGTTCTTTTTGTGGAGTTAGATCTTGGATTATGCTCCCACAATTGAAGAGATTAAATATATGTATCTATTAAAAAAGAACACAGTAAAGAATTCTAGGTAGTATTATCTTCAAGTCCAACTTAGAAAATGCAATTCTATCATGGGTAATCCATCTAGAATAAGGATTGGAAGAATAAATGGTTCTTTATCGGTGATGATTGGAATTCTGGTAATAACGCCCAGATGCCCAGATTATTTGGTAATGCAATCACTTAGTGTAATTTACCCAAACTTAATACTCAAAATTTGGATAGGGTTGAGATGGCCAAGTCTTCGGCATCTAGCTAAAGATCTCTCATTTCTAATGCTGACCTATTTACATTAGGTCTTGTGAATTTTTGTGTTTCTAAAAGCTAATTGGTTTCAAAGAAGGCCCAGGCTGGTATGTGTCTTTTTCTTCTTATCTTTTATGTTGAATCATAGTACCTAATCTTGGTGTTATTATTATTTTTTTGTAGTAAGAAGGATGGCCTCAAAAATGCCAGTGTCGAACCTCTTGATATGCTAAGACAATTGACTAAGGGCAAGAAGACTGAGAAGGCTCCTTAAATTTTAAGGACTGACACTAGGCCTTCTACCTCCAAGGGTATTGTTGAGACATCTGCTCCTCAAGAGTTGCTGGGCCTTCTTGTTCTAGCAAATTCCACCTCCTCCTGCCCCTAATATGGATAGAAAGAAGTACAAAGAGACGTTTGTAGTGGTGGAGGATGATGGGCCGAGGTAAAAGAAGGTGCCGTCTGCTTGGAAAGTTGAGGGGAACATTGTTACACCTCAATTTATCCCAGAAGACGTTCTTAAAGATGAAATGAAATTCTTTGCCCATTTCCTTCCCTACATCAACCAGTAGGTGATAGAGATATGTCCTAATTACTTAAAGGCTCTTGCTAGTGCCTGGCCTATAGGACTTATGGATTATTTGGTGAGATGGTTGAATTAGGTGAGTTGATTCTCATTTTATGTTTGGAAGAAAAGTCTTATTTTATTTCTTCTAATGTTTGGTTATTATTATGTTGATTGATTCAGATCCAGTATGAGGCTGTAGTGTACCGAGATGTCATTGAGGCTACTTCTTCAAGGTCGTTGAAGTTTACCTGGCTAGCATTTAAAGCCGAGAAGGTGGAAAAGGACTTAGTTATAGAGATGACCAAGTTCGAGGCTAAGAAGGAAAAATGGGCTCAGGAGATGGAAAAGATAAAGGTTAAGGCAGTTACTGCTGAGTTTTTCTAAGAAAAATTCAACAGGAAGATAAATACTCTTGAAAATGATTTGAACGAGTTCAAGGTAGAGTGTTAGAGGCTTCGCCGAGACTATGAGGAGAGGTTCTAGGATCTAGAACAGAACTTGGAAGCTGAGAGGAAGATATTTATGTTCTTGGCCACCAAACTTAAAGAGACTGAGGAGGCAGCTGGAGCCACCATTTTAAAGCAGGTCAATAAAGGAATTGCATGAATTGTGAGATGTTCCAAGGTCGGTATCCAGACTTGGATTTGACATGGCTATATGAGGCATTAGGACGTTTAGCTTCACCCCTTTGTGAAGATGGATCAGATAATATCTGTTTCAGGGCACTCCTTCTCATAAAAGTTTCAAGGTTACTTCTTCGACTCCTCTTGCTAACCAGACCGAAGCACTTCTTGATCCGTCCAGCCTCCCAGCCAATCTAGCCAACTGAACCTTAGATCTAATCTTTTTTTTAAGTGTAATGAACTTTAATATTTATGAATTTATAAATTTTGTACTTGTGTGGCTCTCTTTGGTGCTCTGTCTCCCTTTCATTCTCCATACTTAGCTTCTTGCATAACTTTCAAAACTTAATTGTTGTCAGTAAGTGTTTTGAAAAACTTGACCTGAGTCGAGGTAAGCTGAGAATGTGGAACTTGTGTTATCATAAATCAGTTTTCTGTTTTTCTCTCATTTGATAGGATATCTTCAAGTAGGAACCATATACGCCCTAGTTTTAAGGCTTTAATAGACCTTGGTCATTACTAGCTTAGCTTTAGTTTATTCGTCGTAGTCTTCTGGGAACTATTTGACCCTTTCATGTTCTGACATCATCTCTATGATTTGTTTGGGTTTTGGTTATTATTACTGTTATGTGAAGAGTTAGCATAGTCATCTGAGAACTATTTCGCTCTTATAAGTTCTGAAGTCATGCTTAGGGTTTATTCGTGTCATGGGTGATATTATCTCAGTGTGCCGATATGACATGATCCACTGAAAACCACTCATTTCTTGTTACCTTCTAACTTGGCTCATGATCTAACTAGAGTGAGTGGGTAATATTACCTTAGGGTGGAAGTTCAATGTTACCATTTAAGAACCATTCCACTTTTGTACGTCTTGAGGTCGTGCTTAGGGCTTATTCAAGCTGTGGATAATATTACCCAAAGATGAATGCAAGACTTAATCGTCTAGGAATCATTTCACTCTTATACATCAAAAGATTGTGCTCAGGGTTTATTTAAGCTGTGGATAATATTACCTTGAGATGAACGCATGATTTAATCATCTAGGAACCATTTTACTTTTATACATCATGAAGTAGTGTTCAGCACTTATTTGAGTTGCAGATAATATTACCCTGAGATGAACATAGAACTTAATCATATAGGAACTATGTCACTTTTATATGTCCTAAGGTCGTGTGCAGGGCTTATTTGAGCTGTGGATAATGTTACCTTAAGATGAATGTAGGATTTAATCATCTAGTAGCCATTTTGATCTTATACATCCTAAGGTCGGCCTCAGAGTGTATTCAAACTATGAATAATATTACCACGAGATGAATATAAAACTTAGTCATCTAGGAACCACTTCACTCTTATATGTCCTGAGGTCGACCTCAGCGCCTATTCGAATTATGGATAATATTTCCTTGAGATAAATGTAGGGCTTAATTATCTAGAAACTACTTCGCTCTTGTACATCCTGAGGTGGGTCTTAGCACTTATTTGAGCTATGAATAATATTACCCTAAGATGAGTGGAGAGCTTAGTTATCTAGAAACCACTTTGCTCTTATATGTTCTGAGGTCTGCCTCATGACTTATTCTAGCTATGGATAATAATACCCTGAGATGAGTGGAGAGTCTAGTCATCTAGGAACTAATTCACTCTTGTACATTCTGAGGTCAGCCTCAGGATTTATTTAAGTTATGGATAATATTGCCCTAAGATGATCGAGAAGTAGATTTCTGGTGACCACTTCATTCTTTTATGTCCTGAGGTCAACTTCAGGGCTTATTCGAAATGTAGGCAATATTTTCTTAGGCTTTGTTATTAGGTGTTTTTCAGCTGTTGTCCAAAAAATGATAAATTTATTTATTATTAAAGGAAAATTTATACAAATCTTTGACAGCCCTCAAGGATAATACATCTTTAATCATTCAGCATTCCATGGTTTTTTTTACCCTACTTATGTTTGGTGATTCTAATTTGTAGTTTTTTGTTCTTAGAACTTGGGTGACCTTGTATGGTCATTCCTAATTGCCCCGAGAACACTTTTCCCTGGCATTTTGATGTTCAAGGTGACTGTTTCAAAAACTAGTCTTTGACTTGGAAAGTACGATACTGAAGATTCTTGTTGTAATATTTGGCCACCTTTTATTGGTAGGCCGCTGTTCGTATCATCACATGATTCCTCTTTTGCTCAAGAAGGTCTAGCTTTAACTGTATGTTTCAATCTCAATAGGAATTACTACTTCGCATCCAAAGGTGAGACTGTAGGGAGTCTTGCCAGTGGTTACCTTTGGAGTGATCCTATAGGTCTAAATGACATCGAGAAGCTTATCAATCCATGC
The DNA here is from genome assembly GCA_035584115.1 of Cedrela odorata. Taxonomy (NCBI): domain Eukaryota; kingdom Viridiplantae; phylum Streptophyta; class Magnoliopsida; order Sapindales; family Meliaceae; genus Cedrela; species Cedrela odorata. The sequence goes on along the minus strand of JAXCLQ010000005.1, from coordinate 6,112,839 downwards.
ACTCTTGTGCTCTTTGTTCTTTTTTTTTTTTAAGTGTTTTCTTGATTACTTTGTTTATGACTTCTACTTGTCTGTTGGACTTTTGATGAGTAGGTGTGATGAACCTGAGGTTAATTGAAAAATTTGTACAAAACTCCCTGAAATTTGAGTTGTTAAACTGTTTTCTGTTGTCTACGATCAACACTTGAGGTATTCTGAACTGATAAATCAAGTTCTGCTTGACGAATACTGTGAATTTTTTCTCAGTAATGGTGGCTAACGGCTCAGCTTCTACCCACTTAGTGAAGTAATCAATGGCTATTATTGCATATTTTGTGTTGGCTTGAGAGGTGGGTATGGGGCCAATGAGATCTAATCCCTATTGGAATGACCAAAGGCTTGTTAAGGACGTTAGCTTCTCAGGGGGTTATCTTGGTATATTATCATGTACCTAGCATTCGTGACAAGTTTTTGCTACCTGAACTACGGCTAATAATGTCCTTGCCTTTGGACTTTATACATCATAGAACCTGCTCCCTCATATCCGTCGCATACTTTATGATGAATTTTGTTTAGAATTCGTGTCGTCTCTTTAGGTCTGAGGCATTTGAGATAAGGGGTGTTGAAACCCTATTTATATAATTTCTCGTTAATGATGGTATACCTCGCTGACCTATTTTTGACCCTTCTTGCTTCATCTCTATCATCTGGAAGTTTTCGTTCCTGGATATAAGATATTATCTCTTCCATCCAACAACAACGAGAATCAAGCTAAGCTACAGAGGGTTGGTCGTTGCTTACATCAGTGATTTTTTGCTCAAAGACTTTGATTAGAACCGAGGCTAGAGTATCCCACTTGAAGATAGAGGCTAGTTTTGTTAGAATGTCTGCCTTTTAATTCTCCAACCTTGTGATTTATCTTATCATGACAATCTTTAAAGTACCTAAGAGTCATTTAGCCTTTTCCAAGTAAGTTTGCATGTTACTCTCACGGGCCTGGATTTGTCTGTCAATTTGACTGGCTATCAATTGGGAATCACAGTGAATATCAAAGCTTGTGATTCTCAAAGCTTGAGCTAGATTGATCCCTATGATCAAAGCCTAGTATTCTGCCTGATTATTTGTGACCTTGAAGTTGAATTTTAAAAAACACATTATCTCGATTTCGTTTAGGCTTACTAAGATAACTTTGGCTTCTCCCTCTTATGCATTTGAAGCTCCATCAATAAAAAGACTCCAAATTCGCTTGACTATGTTTAGGACGGGTGAATTCCTTTGCTCCTGATTTGAAGGGTCCTCTGCAATTTGATAAACGATGAGGTGTTTAGATACTGACCTTTCTACTACAGAATCTGCCAAAGCTTGTTTTTTTATGACCTTCTTAGGTTTGTAGCTGATGTCATATTTGCTAAGTTCAATCGACCACTTCATTAATCGACTTGATATGTTGGGTCGATGGGGAATTTGCCTTAGGGGCTAGTTTGTCATCACTATCACCTTGTGGGCCTGGAAGTATAGTCGCAACTTCCTTATTGCTACTACCAGTACCAGTGCTAGCTTCTTGAGTAGGGAGTATTTTGATTCAGCATCTAACGATGCCTTGTTGTTATAGTAGATAGGGCAATGGATCTTCTCCGAATCTTCCTTTACTAGGACTGAACTCATAAAATGGTCACTCACTACAAGGTAAATGTAGAACACATTTTCAATTTTGGGGCCTGTCAAGTGTGGCGGTGATGCGATGTATCACTTTAGCTCTTGGAAGCTATTTTTGCATTCTTCCATCCACTCAATTTTTCTTTCTTTCTTCATGATCTAAAAGAATGGAAAACACCTATCAATCACCTTAGATAGAAACCTGCTTAATGCTACTAATCGTCCTGTCATACTTTGTAACTCCTTGATGGTGGATGGGGATTTGAGATCTAATAAGGCTTCAATTTTCTATGGATTGGCTTCGATGCTGAGGTCGCTGACCATATATCCCAGAAAATTTTCAGTCTGGACTCCAAATGCACACTTCTCGGGATTTAGCTTCATATTGTATTTTCTCATATATAAAAAAAGTTTCTTCCTGGTGTTTTGGATGGTTTTTGGCCTTTAATGATTTAGTGATTATGCTGTTGATGTAGACTTCCATTGTTGTTTCGATCAAGAGTTTAAAGACCTGATTAACTAATCTCTAGAATGTAGCCCTTGCGTTTTTCAGTCCAAAAGGCATTACTCTGTAGCAATATAACCTCTTGTTAGTGATGAATGTGGTTTTCTCTAGATTTAACTCTTGCATCCTAATATGATTATATCCCAAGAATGCAACCATAAAGCTTAAGAGTTCATGTCCAGATGTTAAGTCCACTAATTAATCAATTTTGGGAAGTGGGAAGCTATCTTTTGGACATGTTTTGTTCAAGTCCGTGAAGTCTACACACATCCTCCACTTCCGATTTGCCTTCTTTATCATAACTACATTCGATACCCACTTCGGGTAATACACTTCCTTGATTAAATTTGTTCTCATTAAACTTTCTACTTCGATATGCACCACTTCTCTTTGTTCTGCATTGAATAGTCACCTCTTTTATTTCATAGGCTTATATTTAGGGTTGATTGTGAGCCTATGAGAGATTATCTGAGGGTCAATTCCCGACATGTCTTTGTGTGTCCAAGCAAATATGTCCATGTATTGTTTTAAAATGTCTTTGAGTACCGCCTTCTGTTCCTCAAAGAGGTAAGAACCATTTTTGAATATCTTCAACGGAGTTTCCATGTTTAGGATCACAGATTGTAGTTCTTTCGCTAGTTCTACCACCAGTGGTGTGTCATCTAGATGGGCCTCTCTGCTTAAACTTTCCTTTTTTCACTCGTACTTTAAGTTCTCTTTATTGGTTTCTAAGAGCTCTTCCCAATGGAGTTTTGAGACGTAGTATGTGCTTTTCGTAGAGGCTATTAAGCATGATCAGACTTTCTTTAATGATGCCAATACCTTCTCCTGCCCTGAATTTAATTTTAGATAGTGAATGCTTTCTATTACTTTCGTACTTCTGAAAAAGGATCTCCTGAGAATCTTGGTGTATGGCATCTTAAGGTTAACCACTTGGAATTTAACCATTGTAGTCTTTTTATAAAGCTTTTCTCTTATAGTGATAGGCAACTATACTATACCGAATTTATAGATACATGATTTGTCGAAACCGTGAAGAGCTGATTCGGCCGGTCTTAGTTTTAGGTCATCGATTCCCTGAGAATCCAATGTCTCTTTGAAAATGATGTCAGCCAAGCTCCCTAAGTCTACCAATAGTCGATTGACCTATATTGTGCCCACTATGAGGGTTATCACCAAAGCGTCATTGTGTGGGTAATGTACACCCACTTCATCTTCATTTGTAAACATGATTAGGATTGAGGTAAACCTTTGTTTCTTCTCAGCTCTCACATTCATGACGCGATAATCTAACATGAAATTTGGCAATGAGTATTTCGAGTAATTCTTTTTCGCCCTATGTGAATTTCTTGCCAACATAGTTTGGCCAAAAATTACTATTGCCTGATGCTTGAAAGACTTTTCATGCCCGGCCCTTCAATCCGGGGTACCAAGTTCCTTCCCATTACTTGCCACAAAATTCGGCAAATAATTATTCTAGACCAGAACTTCGACATGAGTCTTAAGGTCAAAGCACTCATCTATTTGTATTTAGTGCTATGGTGAAACTTGCAAAACTTGTTATTGGCATCTCCGCTCGGCTTGACTTTTATAAGGCGAGGTTCCATTAGTATGGTCTTCCATCTTTTAATTTCTTGTAAGATTTGTAAGAGTGAGGCACTTAAGGGAGTGAATATTCTCTCTTCTTAGACTTAGGCTACTCTTCCTGTATCATCTTCTCTTAAGGAATGCTATCTTTTAGAGGGTAAATCATCCCCCCTGTTACCCTTTTTGTTTTGGTCGGTATCTAACCCATTTTTTGTTGGTGTCTTAGAAATTTCTCTTATCATTTCACTCTTTCTTGAGCCCGCCTTTGGGTTTTGCAACTCATTGCAGGGTGATGGTCCCAATGTCTTTTCCTCTTTTAGCTTGAGGGTGATCTGGTCTTCAATCTCGTTTAACAATTTCCTTCAAGTTATTTTGTAAGTAGTGATGGATGGTTTCAGTATTGCATACATCATCGATTTACTCGTAAACCTCTCATAAGACCTTTTAATGTCAGGGAGTGGTAATAAGCCCTTAGTTCTATCACTTCATCATGATATCTCTAAACGAAGTTTTTAAGGTTTTTTTTTATTTCCTTTACTTTATGAGTAGTAATGAACTAGAGGTTTTGAGGCTGGTAACCGCCCCACTAAACTCGTTGATGAACACCACATACAATTGCTCGAAACTATGGATGCTATTAGGGGTCAAGCTGGTGAACCACTTCCTTACCTGCCCTTCCAATGTTAAGGGGAACAAGTGACATATCTGAAGTTCATTTAGCCCTTGTATCAACATCATCTCCATAAAGAAATCCATATTTAAGGATGGATTGGTTTTCCCTGTGAATGGAATTATCTGAGGTATCTTGAATTTTCTAGCAAGAATAATACTTATAATTCTTTAAAAAAAAAAAATGGGGATTTAGGGTGTAATCCCATGTGAGACGATGGCTTCTCGTTTCTCCTTCATCCTTATCTCTTCTAACACTCCAATTCCTTCACCAACTTTCTAACATAAGCTTTTAGGTTGTTAACCTTTTCACTGCTTTCTCTACATTCTCTTCCTTGAGATGGATTTTGTTTATAACCTTTTCTACCCTTTTGTCGTTTTTGATATAGGAATGTTCTTATGCCTTTTGAGCTTAAGCTGTCTTTCAACCCCCTCTTACGAATAATTGTCGGGTCATTAGGGAAGCGTTGGAATTAAAGGCTAGATTCACTGCCGGTCTTGAGAGCAGTATCACTGCTTTAGAGCTTTTTTAAAGAGAGGCTAGAAATCTTCCCTTTCTCTTTTTCAGCGACGATGTACCTTTTCCTAGTAGTATTCTGATGGGGATTAACTTAGTAACCCATGGTGTTAAAGATATTCAAGATACTGCTTTCCACAGCCTCTGACGATGTAGGTGTCCTCGGCCTGATAGAACTGCCTTGAAGCATCATTTTCATCTCCACGATTTCTTCAGCTAATGCTTGAATTTGTCAATCTTTCTCTACGTGTTGCCTCTCGCTGTTGACCAACATTTGAACCCATTGGGCAAGTCTTGGGTTTTCTAGGTTAGAGAGATTCTGATACGGGAGTGAAGCTTCCGAGTATCACGCAAGGGTGATGGTCAGTCATCATTACCATAGTCAGCTGCCGTTGTTGCCTTGGGGGGATTTTCTCCAGGATTTCCTCTTGTAGTTGTTCGGTTTTTGGTTGCATAGATTCATGTTATCGCCATGGCTTCCCTTTTGACTACCATTGTTTTTGGCTTTTTGTTCGATTCTTCATAGATAGCACTAGATTTTGATGTAGCAAAAATTCTTCTAGGGTCTTTGTGCACCAACATCAATCTTCCTCTTTCATTTGAACGTTACTCAACGTGAAACTACTGTGAAAACTAAGTGGGTAAAAGCCAGTGGTTTTGTGAAAACCTTTCGATGCTTAAGTCAGTATTTTGCTTTATGGTATTTGAGAGAGAAAAGAGCATGATAAAGATAATATTCGTTCTAAAGTCAAAGATTTTTAGTATTATGTCTAGTCCAAAGTATTTCATGCATAACTGGTTGTCCTTGGCTCTCTTTTATACATGGTTTTACGTTAAGTCTCTCAAACTTAGTAGAATTTTTACAAAATATAAAAATAAGAATTCTAGACGTATCTAAGTTCCGGAGATCACGGAAATTCAACTTTATAAGCATTGGTTTTCTTAATATTATGAAATATTGAGCCCTTATTACATAATATATCCATTAAGCTATGGATCCTTATTATGGAATAAACCATTCTCGCAGAATACTTCTATCAGGCTAAAAATTCTTATTATGAAATGATCTAAAAAGAAATTGGGAGAGAAATGAATCCTCCATTGATAAGTAACTATTGAGACGTCTCAGAGGCCTTTTTCTGAGATAGCCTCAGACCATGTCGTCTCTCTAAGACCTCTACCATGCTGCACCCGATACCCTTGTAGTTGGTAGGTTGTAATTGATACCTTAAGCCTGAGACCTTTTATCTGAACTTGAGAGGTCTCATTCCTTATTATACTCGAGATCCTTGTTATCCTCAAATTAGTTCCCCATGGGCTCGAGCTATACTTTGATACCTTTCATCCTTTATAAGACTTCATTTTAGGTTTTATATTACCAACTTGAGGGCTAAAGGTCTATTGGACTTTACATGTACCCCAGACCTCTTCCCAAACGTGCTATTTTAATTAGTATGTAATTATGTATTAATTTAAAAATTATTTCTAATATTATTCAAATTTGATAAATACCTACAAAATAAATAGTCCATTACATGATATTTCTTAATTTAATACTTATGTAGTGTTAATTAATAAAGTGAAACCAGCCTAAGGGGATCATCATTTTTATTTCTAATTGTAGTTTTACCTCTTTTGTTTACATTATGATTTAGATTTAGCACGTCAAATTAACAAGCAGTTGCTAACCATGACATTCAGAATCTTGTTCAAATATTTTACTTGGTTTATGGTTGAAATTTAATAACTTTTATTATTATTATTATTATTATTTCCTATATGCCATCTTGTATGTAGTATTTCCTATCATTCATGCCATGCCTCAACAACTTCATCATGCTTCTCTTATGCTTGTTGTATGTATGTATAATGTGTGTTCCGACTTTCAGGCTGTCAGTATCAATTGATATAACCTTTATGCATATTCACAAAAGAATCCAAGGGCATTATTTATATGTAATTTGTTTAACTTTATTTATTCGAACAAAACAATATGTTTAAGTGTTATAAGAAATGTTGATGAAAAAATACAATAAATTTTATTTATGAAATTGACATCGATATAATTTGACATGAAATGTTATGTTTGAAGTTGTCACATATTTTAAAAGAAATTACTATTTAGATATGGGAGGTAAGTAAGATATAAATATATCAAAAAAGTGTATAGTAAATTAAAGATTTGATTTTAATGATTTTAAGAATTACATTAAAATATATTAAATTGATTTTCATTTATAGTTTTGATAATTTGTATTGAAGTGAACTGCTATTGTTCATTGTGGACATTTATAGGTACAAAATTAGCCAACATTGGTTTTGACAAGCATATTCATTAGTTCTAATGTGATCACATTGTGCTAATTGAATGTTACCATTGTTGGTGGTATAATACTAACGTGACTAACACTAAAAGCTTTGATTAAAGAGAGTGAAAATCTCGGATAAAAAATTTTCAACATTTTTGATATAAAATTTATATGAATATTGTTTTATAAGAAGAATTGTAAGAGATAATTTAATATAAATCTTTATAAATAATTTTTTAGTGATTACGAAATTATCTATGCTTTTGTTTTGTCAAATAATATTATAAATGTTTATACTTAATTTTATTCTATTTTTTAAAAGAATAAATATTTTACACTAAAATCGAAATCGTTGATTCGAAAGTGGATGAATTTTGGAATTGAAATTATGCATAAATATGATAAATTTCAATAATCAATTTATTGCAGTATTCACTTTTTGTTGATTTTCTTAAAAGTTTCGGATATTGCTGGATAAGCTCTAAAGGAGCGGATTTTTTTTTTTAAATTTTATATTTATTGGGCTGTCATGTGATAATTGAGAAACAATTTTGTGATACAGAGTGAGTATCTAGTTAGGCTGCCACCAAGTGTCATGTCCCATGAATCAAGTATGTTGGCTAGAGAGATAGATGTCGGTGAGGGCTCTAAGAAAGAGTACAGGTTCTAGAATACTTGACTATGAAGTAGGGATTTAGAGGAGTTTGATCATTCTTGCATAAACTGGTCGGAATCTTGGAACTGTTCTCGTGATGAGACTAAGCCAGGTGGAAATTGTCAATGTGCATGGGATTTGTTGTTAAAGCTGATCCCGGATGTATTATTTAGGAGTGCTCAAAAATTCGTTGTGCATCAATTACTCATATTAAATTATTGCAACACCAATCTATTGAACAGGATAGTGAACCAAGCATGCTCTGTTTCTATGAGCAGCGGAAGCGCGACTCACGAAATCGACTTCCAGGCGCGCGATTGCCGCAGGGGAACCATGGCCATTTTCACGGACCTATAGAATAGGCCCCAAACTGATTTCTTGATTTTGCAATCTGGAATAGCAACTAGCTTGCTTCCTCAGGTGGTTTACACATCGGAGTGCTGATGTCAGTTCCGACTTATTTAGGATCTTCAAGCTTCAATTTGAGCTTCAGCAAACTTACCAAGCTTTCTCTCTCTAGATGCTCTCTTCTCTCTCTTCAGTTTTTGCTCTGGTTCATAACCAAGCACAACCCAAGCTTGCTTCTCTCTTCTGTTTTGCTCTAGTTCACAACCAAGCACATCTAAGCTTGCTTTATTAAGCAAGCTCACGGTTAAAGAAAAAGAAGACACTCGGTTTTTCCAAAAGCAAAAAAGAAGAAAACACTCTTGTTTTTTTTTCAAAAAAAAAAAAATAGAGAAGAACAAGAATGACATTACGTATTCTGTATATATATATATATATATAAGGCTTAACACACTTAAGCCTAATGTTTATCAAATTCAATTTTGATAAACTTCTACTGAAGTCACTGGTGCCAATGCCCACTTGCATTTAACAAATCATCATAATGAATTAAATGCAAAAACATAAGTCATTGTTTAGGTCGGTTGTGTGCATTGATTACTCTTAATCAATTGCATGTATTACAATAATACACATATACATTAATACATTGATACATTATTAATATAATATATATATACATACATTAATCAAATTAACATATATATATATTAATAAAGAGAGAGAGAGAGAGAGAGAGAATTAATCATATATATACATATATATTACTTTAATATATATATATATATA
>JAXCLQ010000005.1:6081382-6100498 GCA_035584115.1 Cedrela odorata | reverse complement strand
AAGAGAGTAAGTTTATTTAAGTCTACATGGGCGTTGACAAACATATTCATTTGTTATATATATATATATATATATATTTGATAATCAAATGTAATCCAATTGTGTTAATGGGATGTAACCATTGTTGACAAACATATTCAGTTTTGTGAAGCTGAGTGAGTTCAAACAGACCGTTAGGAGGAACTTGTCGCTAATCGGAATATTTGACTATGAAGAGGGATTCAGGGGAATTTGGTCGGCAGCTCGAGCTGTTCTGGTGATGATTGAGGCATCTTATAAACTGTCAACAAAAAAAATAAATAAAATCTTAAGCAGGATCTTTAATGTCATAATTTTTATATAATATTTTTATTAATTATTAAATCCAACACATTTCAATAAAATAACTGAGATTAAATTTTAATAATAATAATAATAATAATAATTATTATTATTATTTTATTTATTATTATTATTTTTTACGTTTGGTCGGATTTCAATTCAGTTCTTATTTCAATTCGGTACTAAAACTTCAAAACTCATATATATATATATATATATATATATTTCATGTATTCAATGCAAATTTTCAGCAAAATTTCAATATAAAGATATCAAACTGACACTAAATGCTTTGTCACTAATAACTTGTTTGAGAAGGAAATATATAATTAAATAACTAAAGAGAAGCAGCACTTCTTCACCCATGAATGAACTTTTGTTGCCACAATTTATGTAAGAAAATATAATTGTTTTTATTTATCATTTGACCAAGAAAAATTTTGTTGTTAAACATCATGACCCCTTTAACCACCTATTTTAATTTAATCACCTAGCCAAAGTATATACATTTTTTTAATAAAATAAAATAAATAGTATAAAAATGAATTAGGCTAAGCGAATCAAAATTGTAATATATTATTGTCATAAGTCTACCTATATTAGAAGAAAAAATATTTTTTTTTTCATAAAAATTTGTTTTACTGGTACTACAAATAATCCTTATAATAATAATAAATTGATCTTAATCTGAATTGTAATTTTTATTTCTAATTTGCATAATGTGTCATTTGTGTAGATTATTATGATTTAGATTTAGATTTAGATTTAGCATGTCAAATTAATTACAAAGCCCTAGCTATCAATGACATCCGGAATCTTGTTCAAATATTTTGCATTGGTCTATTGTTACGTACCAATAAATCGGTATCGTGATGGTATAGAAATAAGAATATCTTACTTCTGTAAGTCTCAGATAAAAATTTTTATATATGACCTGTAATATAGAGAATTACCAATCATATGCATAAACTCGCACAAATACTAAGGGCTCCATGTTTATCAACATAATTTTAGACATAAATCAGGATACTCACAAATAAAAGAGTATATGCACATATATCAATATGAACAAAAATATATAGAGGAAACACTCATAATGTATATACATAATTAGGCGTCATGCCTAATGTACAAAACAGACACAATATTAACTCCTAGGTAACTGTATGGAGAATCTGAAATCTTAATATTCTTCACAAATACCTCTTAGAATCCTCACTTAGAAAAAAGTCATGCACTCATGGGAAACTGTGGTAGGATAAATTTTGGGAAAAAAACTTAGTGAGTGGATCCTTAAATGAAAATTTTAGATAAATTCAATTTCAAATAGAAATCATATTAACAGGATATCCACTGCATATTACAATAATTCTCAGAATTAAAATTTTAAATAGTCAAATGAAAACAGAATAATATGCAGTGATGTGTACAAATTTTGGGTCAGATATTAGGTCGCCTTTCGCCCCCTACTTCTCACATGTACCGGTACCTCCACATAATACAAATTAGAATGTGCTTTCAAAGCACATAAACTTCCCCCATTATATCTCCCAATTAGGGTTAAGTGAAAATTAAAGTAATGACTATACTGCCATAAATACAAAAATAAGAAATAAGATACAATTCAAAACATAATGGCCTCCTCCTGACCTCAAAACAATATCTCAACAACTTCTCCTCAACAATATGCAGTATAGCTCAAAGTAGATCTCATTTTCCATATAAAACAGAATGTAAATCAATTACATATAACTATTCCTTATTTCGAAAAACATTAAGTTTTATAAAATAATTTTAAAGGAATGAAAAATATATAAAAATCCATTAATAGATATTGCCAAAAACGGAACAAAACCTTGATTATTGGGGGCTAGATGGTCGCTCCCTTGGCGTATCTATAACACATTTATACTAATTATTAACATAATAATTTAAGTATACATGCTTACAAATTAATTACGATATTGATATACAACAAGGTTTTCCCCTTTTTGAATTCTATTTTCTTTTACAATCTGAATCTAATAATTAATAATTGAAGTGTCGATTATATTTAATTTACTATTATTGACCAATTCTATACGATAACACATTATTTTAATATCTAAATCGAACACAACGATACTGTCACTATTTATATTTTTCGACAAAATTTAATTTCACCTAATCTAACAACTAATCGGTTTAATCCTAACCTTATAAGTATAATCTACAAAAATTGTTTGGGATAAATAGTAATTCTGTCATAAACAGTATTTTTCAGCATAAATAGAAATTTTTGGCATGAACAGTAACCCTGTTATAAGCAGTGAATTATCGAAAAATGCATAAATACGACAACAATAAAGATAGGAATCATACCGATGAGTAAATTTAACCCTAAGAAGTCCGAATTGGAAGTAATTTCAAAAATCTCCAATTTGTGAATAGTAGTACTATTCTCCTCCCGGCTAAATCGTTAACCGAATTGCCCAAACAAAGCTCCTAGACTGTAGATCGTGTCGTGTAGATATGATTTGTAGCAAGAAACGGAACTTTAATCGGTCAGAAATCGAGTAATTTGAGAGAAATTAAAAAAAAATATTAAAACAAGGTAAAAAGAAGCTGTTGAAAAAGAGAAGGAGATACCCTGCGTTTGGTTCTCAGCCAACTTTAATTGAAATAAAAATTTATAAAAATTACACATTTAACCTTAAAAATTAAACATTTATCCTTAAAAATTAAAATGAGTTTAAATAAAAAAAAGGGTAAATACGTTATTTAAAAATTTTCAATGTTCTAGGCTTTAATTCTCCTTTATTTGATCTCAGATTTAACTCCAATTTAATTCATATCGATCCTTATTGAGTCCTCTTTCAGTAGAACTAAACCGTTTATCAATCAGATTTTTTAATCAATACCAGTTTTCGTTTCAAAGTCGGGTACGCGAATAAAGCTTTAAGGAAATTTTTTTTTAAACTTAATAAATTGTTATCAAATCACTCCCAATAGCTAATTAAGCATTAATATAATGTTGTTAACTCAATTTTTAACACATTGACATAAATTTATAAAATAATCAAATTATTCTTAGTGTGTAAAATTACTAAAATACACTTAGTTTAAAATTTGGGTATCACATCTGTTGTTCAAATCTAATAATTTTTTTTTTTTGGTTATTTCCTACCTGCTATTGTGTATGTAGTATTTGGTAATTAGTCATTTCTCATTCATGCCTCAACATCTTCAACTTCAACATGCTTCTCTTATGCATCTTGTATGTATGTAGGTATGTATGTATATATGTATGTATAATTTGTTCCCCTTTTCTACAACCTTTCGTGCGTATTCACAAAAGAATTTAAAGGCATCATTCATATATATATATATATATATATATACACACAATTTGTTAAAGTTCAGTTCATCCAACAAAAGCAACAAAAGCAATATGTTAAAAGTGTTATAGCAAAATTAGGAGAAAACTTATGAAATTGTTATCTATTTGGTTTGATACGGTATGTTATGTATCGGAAGGGAACAAATACACGAATGCAAATTAGCATTTAGATATGGGAGATAACTAAAATATAAACATATTACAAGAGTGATTAGTAAGTTAAGGAATTGACTTAAATGATTTCATTAATTATAATTGAAAATATTGAATTGATTTTCATTTTTAATTTTAACGACTTGTGAATAATTAAAGTGTTATTTTTGGCTGTCAATATTTATCGATAGGAGGATTAACTAATTTAAATATAGATTAGTTAATCCTTATATTTATAAAATATTCATTAAAATAAATGAGGTGACCTACCAACACGGTGACTCTAAAAACTTTGATTAAAGCACTGGAGGGAGTAAAAAGTTTGGACCAAAAATTCTTCAACATTTTCAATATAAAAATTGTATAAATATTATTTTTAGAAAGAGATTAGTGATTTATAATTAATGGTAATTTTTATAAACATTATTTAGTAATTATGAAACAATTGATCCACTCCCATTTGGATTTGAATTTACATATGCACACTGTTTGTGGAATTGTGATGTTTGAGTTGTTAAAGATTTGACTTCTGTATTATGTTTACTGAGACGCGTTCTTAAACATTCATTATGTTTGCCAAAGAAACTAAGTAATAACTTATTGTGTTGGTTTATAAGCTAATATGATAAAATAGTAAAATTAAAGAGGTTAATTTTTTTTAAATGATAAATTAAAATATAACATATTTATTTTTTAAAATTAGAAGTTAAATTTAAAAATTTTTGATAAATTTAGACGAAAATATTTATTTATTTTTTAAAATTTAAGGATAAATTCTTAAAAACAAATTAATAAATTTAGGAGCATAATGTTTTACTTTTTAAAATTAGAGAGCTAAATTGTTAAATTAAAGAATAAAACATTTAGTTCTTAAAGTATCGAGGCGAAAGTGTAAAAGAATATTCTTTTATAAATTAAATTGTAAATATTTTATGTATAAAACGGAAATTTGTGACAAGGCTTGGGGTCAAATTACCTTTAAGGCTAGGGTGGCGATTGGAATTATGATACCGTATTATGTAACGCTCTAAAATTTAAATAATAGTATTTTAGTTGTTTTATATGTGAGACATAATTTTATTATTTTATAAATTTAGTTATTTTATACATGAAATGCAATTTTATCATTTTATAAATTTATGTTGAGGTGATAAAAATTAAGTTAATAATTATATATTAATGTTTAATTAGTTGTTGGGAGTGAATTGATAACAATTTAATAAATTTAAAAAAATTTTCTTTAAAACTCTATTTGTGCATTTGGATTGCATGTTTAACTTCGGAGCCCCATTTTCCTGTCCTCATTTTCCTGTTTGGAGAAAATTTTCATCCAAAAATAGGGAAACGGGGGAAAATAGGGATGATTTTTATCTCCAAATAGGGACGAAGAGAAGTCCACCCATCCCCCTTTCTTCCCCATCCTCATTTCAAGTTTTCAAAAAAAAAAAAAAATCAAAAAAATGAGAGTGTTATAAGAATTGAATTCATGACCTCTTATAATTACAACAAGTATTATACCATTAGACAAAACACCCTATTAGATGAGGATGTATGTTCTTTTGTATGTGATATTTGACTGTTATGAAACTTTTGTAATGCACTAATAAATTTTATTTTGTATTTATGATAAAATATATTTTTTATTTATACCTCCCCAAAAATTTTCCATACCTATTTTCCCCAAAATGGGGATGGGGGAGGTTAGGGGAAATGAGGATGGGGATGGGGAAACCTTTCCCTACCCTATTTTTCCAAATGTCCATCCCTATACGCACCTGACCTTTAAATAAAAATTAGTATTGATTGAAAAATTCGATTGATAAACGATTTATTTATATTGAAAGTGTCACATACTAGTAAACCAGTATCATGATGGCATAGAGGTATGGATATCCTACCTTTATAAACCTCAGATAAAAAACCTGTACATATAACTATAATGCGGAGAAATATAAATTATATGTATGGACTCATACACATATACTAAGGGCTCCATGCCTATTAACACAACTCCAGATATAGACCATGATATTCATAAATAAAACAGTATATGCACAGAAATATATAGAAGATACACTCATAATATATATACATAATTGGGTATCGTGCCCAATTATACAAAACAGACTACAAACATTAACTCCTAGGTGACTGTATGGAGAATTTAGAATTACAATGCTCTTCACAAATATCTCTTAGAATCCTTACCTAGAAAGAAATCCTGCAATTACTGGAAACTGTAGTGGGTTGAGTTTTGGAGAAAAACTCAGTGAGTGGATACTGAAATAAAATTTTTAAGTAAATTCAGATTCGACATAAAATATGGTTTAAAGTTAAAATCAATTTAAGATAGAAATCATACCAATAGAACATCCACTGTATATTTAATAATTTTCAGAAATATCATTTCAAATAGTCAAATAAAAACAGAATAACATGCAGGAATGTGTACAGATTTCGGGTCAGATATTAGACCGCTCTTCCTCCTCTACTTCTCACATGTACCGGTACCTCCACAGAGAACAAATCATAATGTGCTTTCCAAGCACATAAACTTCCCCTTTTATGTCTCTCGGTTATAATTAAGTAAAAATTAAAATAGTGGCTGACATACTATCAGAAATATATAAATAAAAAATAAAATACCATTCAAAATATAATGGTCTCCTTCTAACCTCAAAACAATATTTCAACAACTCCTCCAAAATATATACATATATAGTTCAAAGCAGGTCTTATTTTTCATATAAAACAGAATGTAAATCAATTTATAAATAAATTATTTCTTATTTCAGAAAACATTAAATTTTATAAAATAATTTTAAAGAAATAAAAAACATATAAAAATTCATTCACAGGAGTTGTAAAAAACGGTACAGAAACTAGATTACTGAGGGCTAGATGACCGCTTCCTTGGCGTATCTATAACACATTTATATTAATTATTAACATAATAATTGAAGTATACATACTTAAAATTTAATTACGTTATTGATGTATAACAAGAATTTTTTCCCTTTTTTAATTTTATTTTCTTCTACAATCTAAATCTAATGATTAATAATTGAAGTGTCGATTATATTTAATTTACTATTACTAACTACGATAACACATTATTTTGAATTCTAATCAAACGCAACGATACTGTCACTATTTATATTTTCTGACAAAATTTAATTTTACATAATCTAACAACTAATCGGTTTAATCATAACCTTACAAGTATAATATACAAAAATTGTCTCGGATGAATAGTAATTCTATCATGAACAATATTTTTTCGACATAAATAGTAATTTTCGTCATGAACAGTAATCCATGATGAACAGTGAATTATCAAAAAAATGCATAAATACGACAACAACAAAGCTAGGAACCATACCAAAGTGTTACTTTAACTGTAAGAAGTCTGAATTACAAATTTAACCCCTAAGACGTCCGAATTGCAAGTAATTTTAGAAATCTTCAATTTGTAAATAGTAATGTTATTCTTTTTTTTGACTCAATCATTAATCGAATCGCTCAAACGAAACTCCTAGAGTGTAGCCCGTGTCATATACGTGTGATTTGTAGTAAGAAACGGAAGTTTAATCGGTTAAAAATCAAGTAATTTGGGAGAAATTAAAAAAAAATCAAAACTGAACTTAAAATAAAAGAGCTACGGGAAGAAGAAGAAATGTTCAGGTCTGGTTTCTGTGCAGCTTAAATGAAGATTAAAATTTTGATAAATTACTAATTTGCCCTTAAAATCTTTATAAAAGAATTAAGTAAGAAAATGGTAAATATGTTATTTATAGTTTTTCCTATGTTCTAGGCTTTAATTCTCTCTCATTTGATCTCCGATTTAACTCAAATTGAATTCATATCGATCCTTATCGAGTCCTCTCTCCGTAGAAATAAACTGTTTATCAATCGAAATTTTCAATCAATGCCAATTTTTACTTGAAGATCGGGTGCGCAAGTTGAGCTTTAAGAAAAAATTTTCTAGACTTAACAAATTGTTATCAAATCACTTCCAATAACTAATTAAACATTAATACAATGTTATTAGCTCGATTTTTAACAGTTCGACTTAAATTTATAAAATAACTAAATTACCTCTGATATGTAAAATGACTAAAATACCCTTAATTTAAATTTTGAAGTATTATAAAAAGAGGACTCGATAAAAATCGATATGAATTAAATTTGAGTTAAATATGAAATCATATGAGAGAGATTCGAAGCCTAAAATATTATATATGTATAGGAAAACTACAAATGACATGAGATATTTACTATTTCTATTTAATTTCTTTTTAATTTTTTTAAGGTCAAAATAGTTGTTTTTTAAAATTTCAATTTCAATTTAAACTAGGCAGGATGCAAACACAGGCATTATTCTTCTTCTTTTTCCGTGGGCTTCCTTTACCTTCTATTTCTTTTTATTTTTTTCAAACGTTCTCCAAATTACTTAATTTTCAGCCAATTAACCTTGCGTTTTTTTTTTTTTTTTTTGCTAATCATACGTATACAACACGGGATAGACTCTAGGAATTTTGTTTGAACGATTTGGTCGACGATTAAGTCGAGAAAAAAATAGTGTTATCATTCACTATTTGGAAAATTTTGAAATTACTTGCAATTCAGACGTCTTAAGGTTAAATTGATTTCTCAATATAATTCTTAGCATCGTTGTTATTAGGGTTACATATTTGAGAAAATAGGATAGATGTAGGTTCTCCCATTCCCTAATCTCCCCCGTCCCCACCCCCACCCCTGTTCCCATTTTAGGAAAAATGAAGACGGAGGATTTTGTGGGAGGTACCCATCTCCAATCCCAATTCCCTATTTTCTCAATTCCAAATTTTTTTTCTTATTATCTACATTTTTTTATTTATATATTTTATTAAAATTTTAAATAAATATAGTATTTTATTATAAAGTTAATATAATTAAATTTTTAAATAATAAAAATATTTTTTTTAGAAAAATAAAATTTATTTTTAGAGAAAATAGAGATTAAGTGAGGTCTCCTATCCCATCTCTATTTTAACTTAGGGATAAAAATCATCTCCATTTTTATACTATTTTCTCATTTTCCTTTTAAATTTTTCTTCATATAAAATTGAGAAAGTAAAAAAAATGGAGCCTTAAGATAAAATGTATAACTCTAGTTATTATCGTATTTTTGTATTTCAAATTCACAAGAAAGGAGGTTTGTCAAATTATCGGATAAAACTCTCAAATGATAAATTAATTGTTCAACAAACTAATTAATAACAATCCTATTAATATTAGTAACAATTGCATAACAAATAAATCCTAATAATTGTAAGATTATAAATTAACCAAACTAAGAAAATAAAAAACTAAAGTACTACTTAAAAAATAAAATCAAATAAAAATCCTAATTAAACGAAAAATTAAATAAAACTCAAATAATAATTCTTAAATTATCATACCTTTATTTTTTTCGTCCTACATAAAATGTGACATTTATTTAAACTATTTTATTAAATTTAATTCTCGTTCTTCAATATGAGAAAAAAAATGTTTGAATAATATACATTTTCTGATTTTTTTTTAATGATTATTATCTCCTAAATTTTCCTTGCATAAATCTCGTTGAAATTGCAGTTCACCTCCGAGATTCTTAATTTCCAAAAATTTCTTTGAATTTAGAAAATCAACACAATCATCCCCTCACCAGGCTCGATACTTCGTTACCTCTGTCTTTCTTTCTTCTTTCTTTCGTTTTCTCTCAAATGGCGGCATTAAGAAAGAGCATTTTCGGTTGCGTCTCTCATTCAAACTCTAAAAATTCAGCAGCCCAACTTTTCTTTTACAGGGGAATCGCTTCTAAGCTTTTCGTCAAAGGTATTCTTTTTTATATGTCCATAGTTATTCGTACACTTGCATAACATTGTTTCTTTCTTGGTGGCATTTGAGTTTTTGATTCTAACATTTTACATAATTGTGGGTTTTACTATTTCTGCCAAGACAACTCAAATTTATGTTTTCTTGATGTTATTTTCATTATTTTGCAAACAAAGAATTGATGCATGAAAGCTTATCAGCCAGAAAGCTAAGGTTCAGATTCTAGTAATCTCACTGTGCATGTTATGCAATTGTCTGTGAGGTATTGCTTTGGAATTGGGCAAAAGCTAGAATTACTGTTTTCAACAAATATAGAATATCATTGATGACCTTGATAATGTTCTCGTTTATTGAAAACTTGGATGGATTTTGTAAAAAATGTTTCTTTCTTTATGCAATCCTCAGTTTTTAAGTGTTGCCATCACCTGGCAGTCGCATATCCGAGGAAAGAAAATTTAATTCGTTCAAATAGATATAGAATGGGGAATTGGAGATTGATTCTCAGTTTTTAGTGGAATAGTGGAACCGGCATTTGTAGCTTATTACTTGTGGGAGGGATAAGATTAGGTATAGTTCCATATTCCATGTACAAAAAATAAAGTGTATAAAAGATGAATGTTGATTAGGGCCTGTTCATAATCCAATATAATCTGCCTGCCCAGATTAATCAATCCAATCCAAATCAATGGCTTTTGGTTTTATGATGGAATTGATTGAACCATATATTAACTGAAAAATTACTTGACATATTGGATTGTGTACTCAAGGGTTTACAAAAAAAAGAAGAAAAAAAAAAAAATTGTTCAAGCACTCTTTGATTTGGGGTTGAAGTTTTTTAGTGATTTTATCGGAGAACGAGTTTTGTTCATCAGAACACTTACTGGTTAAATTCTCCCCTAGACATCAATATTTGAGGAGAATTTAATCTATATACAGTGAGACCTTCTAGTACTTAACATGGTGCACTGTGTGAATATGAGCTTCCTCAGATGCATTAGTAATGGTGGTTGTGTTTATACAGGCCCTCAATTTAAAAAGGTAAGGCAATATCATTATCAACTCCATTTTGGTTTAATGGAATTGATGTGTTTCTTAATTATCTCATGCTCATCAGATTGCCGTTTTTGGTGCAATGGCCCTTGTATCGATGTTAAATTATATCTTAGTGTTATCTAATTGTCTTGAACTTATGGCTCATTCCACAAGTTACCGATGCTACCCTCGTCTTTTGAGAATGAAATGTCAGGAAACTTGGGTATAATCGTGTTGTTGAGCTATCGTAAATGTTCATATTTGATTTTATTTATTCAGGTGTGTACCACTTTTGGCCGCAACATTTACACTCTTGCCATCTAAGTTAGATAGAATACCTTTTCTAAATCTCGAAAGTACATCCCATGATGCGGCTTAGCTTGAAAACACTTTTGGTATTGACATCATATTTCTGCAGGAATATCTTTTTCAACCACAGAAGCAACGTTAGCTGATGCTTTTTCACAATTTGGCCAAGTCACTGAGGGTTTGTTCTGCTTCCTTTGAGTTTCAACACCTGCCTACATATTATTGTCTGATATCCGGCTCTTTTCCAGCTAAAATAATAATGAATAAAGCTGGAAATAGATCAAAAGGTTTTGGGTATGTATCATTCAGCAGAGAGGACGAAGCCCAAAAGGCTTTGATGGACATGAATGGGAAGGTAAAATTGCATCATTTGCCTCTAATCTGCCATGCTTAAATTATTGGTTTAAGAAACACAGTATATACTTGCAGTTACTAGACGGACGAGTTGTTTTTGTGGATAATGCATTACCCAACAGGCGTTTTGGTAATGATTTTCCGGTGGCAAGAAGTCCTCCTCAGCTAGCAGCAGACAATTGATGTTAAATCTTTATTCATTTCATATGTGGTGTCTGAAATGGATGCATGGATGGTCAAATCATTTCATTTGTTATGTTTTACAATTTTATAGCTCTTTTATGAGACTACTTTCTAGATAACGGGCAATTTGTGATTGCTGTTGATTTTAAAGTAATTTGCTACTCCTATGCCGAAGAAATAATTAATTGTAAAGAGAATTGGTTAAGTGTTTAATAAAATTTATTTTTAAAAGTAATTTATGTGCATTTAGTATATTTCAATGTTATAATGGTGTGAAAATGCAAATAAATAAAATGTACTTAATTTAAAATAAAAATTATTGCATAATTAAAATGTATACAATTTGAATATAAATTACTTTTACTTTTTAAGTATTTGTCTTTTATATATGCAAATGACTAAAATCTAGATAAATTGGATGAAAATTATTTTTACTTGAGTGTTTGTCTATTATAAATAATTTTTAATATTTTTTTTTCGATCTTAAAATAATTTATAGCAAAAATATATATATTTTCAATTATGTTTTCAATAAACAAAAAATATCAAAAGTGGCAATGTAATAAATTTAAAAGAAAAATCTTATTTAAGTTTTAATGATTTTGTTTCATAATTAGAGTTGGAATTCAATAATTATTTAAAGGTTTTGCATATTTATAATGGATATATTTAAAAGTAAAATTGTTTTTCAAAATTTGATTCTCAAAAAGCTAACTACTCTACATTTTAAAAACTATTGTAGAATGGGTTGATTTTGTCAAAACTAATTTAAAAAAAAAAAAAATTTACCAAACTCCTAAAACCGACTCTTGGCGGTTCACAATCACTTACATGGGCAATTGCATTTATCATCTTATGACTAACAAGAAGCGAAGATTCGCGGCAAGTGATTTGGTAGATCAATTGGGTGGTATACGACTGCTATAAGAAATAAGAAGTTTGCGAAGATCTCTGCCTTTCTGCTGCGTCATCTCCCATTTAAGTTGTTGACTCCTATGATACAGAATTAGATGGGAAAGGTGGTGAACAGAAGATAATTGTATCATGATTTTAGATGACATGCCAATTAGATTGAAGTGCTTATTAGCTGGAAAAGACATAGATGATGGTGTTATTCCATCTGATAATATTTCCCAATGTCAAGATCATAGCTAGCAAGTGCGGTTCCACAACTCATTGTCATGATCCTAAACTGCAATTATGAACAATTTAAGCAAAGAAACAACCAGGACTAATCTCTTCAACTGTAGCCACGAAATGTATATTTTGTTGGTTGGTTCGAAGGTTCTGATTTTTCACTTCCCTTGTATAACAAACAAGGCAATATTTGATCACCCTTCTTGTATAATGCTGTTAAACTCCCCCTGATTTTATTTCTCTGAATGGGTTTTAAGACAGAAGTTAATGCATATATCACAAATTAACAAAATAAACTAACAAATTCTGCTCCTAAACGTTTATGATAAAAAGGACCTAAATGTTTATGCAAAAGTAGGAAGTATACTGTGTTAAAACAAAAATTATATCATCTTTCAATAATCCAGTCATATTCCTTTGACTAGTGTCTCTATCCCCTACAATTACAAAGTTCGCGGGTCAAATACCACATTATTCTCTGCAATATATATATATATATATGGATAAAAAATGAATCCCAGCAAAATTTTTCGCATCTTGAATTCTCATTTTGGCTCAACAAATTATAGACGTCTTCCCAGGATCAATAGTTGAAAACTATCCTTCATGTCACTGATTGACCAACACATTGGTTGGTACCATTCAACACTTCTCCCAGGAGACTTTCACATAGGCTACAAGAGAAATCTTCTCTGACTAAGTTACAAGGTACCGCTGCATTATCAAGCTTCACCATCAAGCAGGTTTCACCTTACGAGAGGGAGGTCGTCGAAACAAACTGATTAGATCATCAAGACCCTGTTGGAAAACATCAATAGCCATTTAGAACTTATTAGGTTTCTGTTCTAACCTACTGCATAGAAATTATAAAATAAAACAAGATAACGTTGACATTTAGAACTTTGTGCTTGATATTGAAAAATAGCAATACCCTGGTTGTGATAACAAGAAAACTGAAGAGAATGATCAAATACGATCCCAACACTAGAAGCAACAGCAAATCGAATGTTACACTAGCAACCTGTAAAAAAATCTGCAGTAAGTCCTTCAAGCCAATGAAGAAAAAGATTAAAACATAGTCACATTAAATCTGTCTCTCATGTCCCTGTAGTTCCAATATATTTTAAACTTGGAAATTTGACCGGGGAAGGGCGGATGTACAAGGAGAATCGTGTCTACAATTGAACATAAAAATTTTGCTAATAAAGAAAAAGTAAGTTGGTATTAAACAAGGAGAATGAATTAAAACATTATAACTGAAAAAAATTCATAGTGAAGTGTAGCATGAATAGAAGTCATACTAAGACAGTAGTCAGGTTGTTAAGTGTAGCATTTAGTATCCAACAAAGAGGAAGCTTGTCATTCAATTCTCCCTCAACCATTATTTAAGATATCTGATAATACGTGGAAGGCTTAATTGTACGTCTATGAGCTTGGTAGACAGAAAGAGATGACATTTAACCAATATTACCATCTAGTAGCTAAATATAACCAATCACCTGATATATGTTGAGGCTAGCTCTAGTTGAATCATAGAAAGTGAACATCCCATCAAGCACCTCATGTTGCACATTGACCTCATCAGTATGATCTGCCAATTCCTGCCAACAAATACATATAATAAAGTCATAAAAAGGTTGTAACCTAGTGTTATTCCCATCAAAGCTGGGTCCTCAAAGGGGTTTCTAGATGCAATTCTACTGTTATAGCATTTGCATAAAGCAGCCAACTTCAAGACTTGAACGCAAGCTTTCTCAAGCTAATCAATCTAAGACTAGTCAATTTTGTATTCTTCCTTTTCCTAATATCCTTCCCCTATTTTGAACCAAAGGCTAGATTACACAAATACAAAACCCCAGGCAGCCTAAAGCAAAATAGAAGCTGCCTTTACGCAGATATGGGCTTGAACTAACTTTCTAAATTATGATGCCACACGACACTTGAACCAAAGGCATTTCTTCCCCTATTAAGTCGCAATTGTATGATAGCCAGTGTACTTCTTTACTATTAATTCAATAGGCAGATATTAAAATAAAGTAATTTGTCTCAAGAGGATGCAACATCCATGGGAATTTCATTGGAATCTTCACATTTAATGTAGTAACTTGTGCATACATACATGAACCCCAAAAGGAATATATCGTTCCTATCAAAGTGCCATCAACCTCCGTTGAAATCAATGGAGAAAATTTCATTGAACTCTTGACCAACAGCATACTTCAAGTGAGCATACAAACAAGATCACTGAAAGTAATATATCAATCCTACCAAGTGCCATCAACTTCAATGCATTGAATGGGAGGACAGCCTCAACAAGGAAAAGACATTACATGTCTTCAAACATTATCATAGATCTCAATAACCCAATGATAAAATTTTGCAAAAAGTAGAGAAATTGAGATTTAGTTTGTAAATATAGGCAGGGAAAACTTGAAAAGCAGAAAAGAATATAATAAATTGTGGTGGAATCAAGAAATTCCAGTACAATTTCCACGTTAGCAACATCTCAATAAAACATAAAACAGAGTACATAACCATAAAAATGTGAAGAATGAAAACCTTTTTCAATGCCATGATAAATGGGTCATTCTTTGAGAGAAATGGTGAAACTCGAGGTGTTTGTGACAACAGATCCAACCAAGATCGTACGTAAGAAGGATTGACAGCCAAACTACTACTGTCTGCAAAAATTTGAATATTTTTTCCCTGGTAACCATAAATATGCCTCTGGACAAGAAAGTAAAAAATACCTATCAGAAAACATAAAACTACCATCATAAATCCAAATAATACATGCTTTTATAACTCTCTGCATCTTGGACGAAAGTTATGGGCAACCAACCAAATATGCTTGTAACTGTAAATTAAGGTGTAACAGATATAAGAATATCATATCAGATCAAAAAGAAAAATAAAAATGAATTCAAAGGAAACATTTTTCAAAATCAAGATATTTTTTTTGGCCGTCTTTACATCTAAAAGTTTGAATATGACTTCTTTTAAGTCATTCATACAAGTTAATGGGTTTGTTTTTGAAATTATCACTTATAAAAATTCACATTTCATACCATCAAGCAGCTTCAGAGTATTATTTTAGTATACTACAGCACAATTCATAAATAATTAAGTTAAAATAATCAAAACCATACCTTTTCTTATGTTATTCTCAATTTTATTTATCTTGCAAACTATTCAACTTGAAAATATAACTCTTTAACAGATATACATGTCAAAATACTAGTTTTCAAATGTTTTTGATTCTTAAAAACAAAATTCTCATCGCCCATATTAAGACATTAAAAAAATCATTCAGACATGCATTCAAATCTATTCAAATTTCAGACCCATTTGGACTTCAAACCAAAAAACAAACACTACCAACACCTACCAAGTTAAGTTTCTACGCCAGTAATATATGTAAGTTTTGCAACACTTCTACAGTGGTTCAAACCAAGAAATTCAACACCTCAAAATTTTAGCAGAACATTTTCAAGTAACTTAAATACAGTTCAACTTTCAAGTGCATGCAAGATACTTAGAAGAATTAACTTATCAATCCTGCAGCAGCTCTATTAGTAATTTTTTTTACAGTGACAATGATTTTTACTTGGGGAATTCCCTGCCAGCATGCCAGTAAGAAAACTATAATATATGCACTGACAGAGTTGGTCTACAAAAATGTGTATATGCAAGATCAGATAGAAACATCATAACCAAGATATATCTCACAATATATTAGCCTTACCGCAAGAGACTCGGCAACTAACTTGACACTTCTGATCATTGCGGTTTCATCGACAAAATGACTGCACAAAATCAAGCTCTCAGAAAACAGCAATCTATAACAGGTAGAAACTCTGGCAATAAGATAAATAGGGTTAAAGTTTGAAGCCTGACCTGCTATCCAACAAGCCTCCAGTGCTTTCTAAAAGCTCGGGAGCAGCAGAGAGTTCAGAAAGGGTAGCAGCAGTAACTCTCAGTCTTGAAAACTGTTCATGCTCCCAAGCTACCTACAGCAGACAGCAGCTTTATCACCTGAACTAAACAGCAGAATATGAAAACAAAAGCAGAGCAAAATAAATTTGCCCTGGACGGAATTTTTCCAACACTCAGTCAGGCATATTGCCCAGCAAAAAGTTTGGCCCAATCAATGCTGGATAGGTAGAATAGTATAAAGGAGTCATAGATATTGTTGTAAGAAGAAACAAATATAAAGTTACTTGTGATGAATGAAGGCATTGTAGAGGACATTCTTGTTATCTTAGCGCTAAATGCAAAGTAAATTTTTGACAAATTGTAACTACTTTCATGAGCCAATAAATGGCAAAAAAGGTATTTATCTGTTTTATAATTGTAATAATTCTGGGATGACATAGCAATACAAAATCCTAATAGAATTGCCAAGTCAGGAAAAATGAAATCACATTAGTAATTGAAAACAAACGCATAGAGAATTTGAGGTTATCCAGAGTTTTCCAATTAAATTCGACTCCAGAAGATTAGGAGCAAAGTGTTTCTCAAGGCAAAGTGACCAGAAAGAAAACAAAAAAAGCTAATACAGACTCTCACAAAACGACTAAAAAATTTTAGATGTAGCGAATTATGACACCATAGAATCAATCCAACAAACATCATAGAAATATCTATTCGTACTTCTAGCTGTTTATCTAGGAACTTCAAAACATAAAAGAAATTCATGCGATATGGTTCAATCATTCATGTATATCTACTTACTCGAGGATTTGATATATTTATTTTCTTGTGCTTCAGACCAACTTTGAAGCCCAACTCCTCAGCTACATTTGTTAAACCCTATGCACACACCATCCATCAAACTGTAAAACACAGCAGCATAAACCATAAAACAAATTGATATTTGAGACGTTTATTAGCTTTACTTCAAATATTTGCTTTATGTAGGCATTTTCTGGAGGCTTGGACACGTGAATCCATAGTTCATCATCCCATGAACCAATACTATTTAAGCAGATAGCATAGTCAATACTCTCACGCAAACGTTGATCAAAACTTCGAAGCCACTACAAAGGTAGAATAAAAAAAATTTTGAAGCACTGAAGAAAAGATGAAGAGAAACTTGATAAACAAAAGTATAAAAAGGATTAAAAATTCAGAGAGATAATTAATTGAAAAGAGTCAACCAAGGAGAGGTAAGCACCTTATGAGTTCCATTGTAGTTATAAGGTCCACCAGATGTCAATCCAAACAGTAAATTGTACCTTCCTCTAGTCTTAGGATTTGAATAGAGAAGAGAAAACAACCTAGCTATCTCAAGAAGTGCCACAACGCCGCTACCATTGCTATCACTTCCCACAGATAATGCCTACAAGTAATTATCTCATAGTCATATGGATCACAGTAGTTGATCTATCAAAGATTTTGACCTGATAATAGATATGTAATGAGATTACATACAGGAGCTGAACCAAAAGTATCATATGATGCTACTACAGCAATGGTTGGGAGTTGATTTGCATCTCTTTCAGCTTTCAATCCTTGCAACCATCCCTACACCACTTGACAGAAATACTCAATTTACAACAAAGTCTTGAAAAGCAAGCATCATTACAATTCTTTCTGTTCAAATTAAATGAAATATCATCTAGAAGTTAAAGGTTGCATTAACTTTGTCAATTATTCCTAAATTTTCTCAAGAAAAGTACATTTGCTAATCTGTATGCACAAATGGGATAAGAATATGGACCATCAAACCGCAACTTGACATGACTTGTAATAGCACAGAAGGAAAAACACAAAAGTAATGAAATAATGGCACCTAAGCAAGCACAACAAAAGCTTATACTTCGATGTAAACTAAACTAAGATCACAATGAAACTACGGAGCAATAAGACTAACCAAGTAAAAGAACACATAACTGGAAAGGGAAAAGGAACTAATAACAGGTAGCATTTCAGAGGACTCCTATTGACAAGTTAGAAGAGCCAGAAATCAGAACCCAGGAGAGAATCAAGAAGTAAACAAAGAATTAAAGAAGCAACCAACTTCCTGCAATGAGTTGTATATTGTCTCAGATCTCTAAGACTGTTTAAACGCGAATAAGGTTATTTCTACTTAAGCAGCAACCACTACCACCATAATGCCCTTAATCTTCAACACAAGAGAGGTAAGACCCAACAATGTTCTTAGATGTTTTGCCGATACTCCAAATGAACTGTGTACCGAAGGGTATGTAACAGGTAAGAAGTTCCCAATTTACTTGAACAAATAGATCAAAGAACGGAAGTTTAACATTCAAGATTCCAGGAACTCATTAGCATTTAAGGGAGTCAAATACATAAACTAGTACAGCATATCACTTCAATATTCCCCAGAAAAGAAAAAAGTTGACTTGTGACCTGAATGTTTGTTA
>JAXCLQ010000005.1:6044828-6072123 GCA_035584115.1 Cedrela odorata | reverse complement strand
ATATTAATTCTTTATTAATTTCATATGTGGTGTCTGAAATGATGGGTGCATGGATGGTCAAATCATTCCATTTGTTACGTTTGACAATTCTATAGCTCTTTTTTCACTACTTTCCAGTTGACCTGGGACAACTGCATTTATAATCTTATGACTTACAAGAAGCAAAGATTCGCAGGAAGTAAAATGGTTGATCGATAGGATCTATATGACTGCTATAAAAAAAAAAAAAAAAAAAAAGAGAGGGGGAGAGAGAGCTGCAGGGATTAGTTTGAGATTGAGTAAATGCGCTGCCTCTGCTGTATGATTTCCCATTTAAGTTACTCATTCCAATGAACAGGAAATAATTGGATCTTAATTCTGGAGATCGATATCATGTGCAAATATGATTCAAGTCTGTCTTACATTGAAGTGCTAATAAACTGGAAAAAGACTGGTGATGGCCTTTACTTCATGTGATAATTTTTCCCAGTTCTCAGAGCTCATTGTCAATATACTAAAGTGCAATTACGAGCAATTTAAGCGAAGAAACAATCGGAATTAATCAGCCCATGCCCATCTCAAGCCACAGTTGTAGCTAGGAAACCCAAAATTGTACCGGATCGGTTAGATTCGGTTTTACATAATAAAAGTTTCATTCGATTTTTTAAATTTGAAATTAATTTTTTTAATTTAAAATCAAACAATAATTATTCAGTTATAAATTCAAATTTAAAAAATTGAACCAAAAATTAAAATATATATATAATTTTAAAATTAAAAAACACGTGATGTATTTTAATTGGTTAAATTTGTTAGATATAATATCATTATTAATTACTTAAATAAAAATAAATATAAACAAATTCTTAAAGTAAACTAATTTTTTTTAAATAAATTTAAGTTCAAATTATAAAATTGAATTAAACTGAATCTACCACTTCCTTTTAGTTTGGTTTAATTTTGGTTCAATTTTTATTTATATTTAAGTCTTGATTCTACAATTTTTTGCCCAAATATTTTTGGTTTAATACTATTTCGACGAAACCGAATCATCTTAGTTTGGTTTAATTTTGATTTGATTCTTATTTATATTTCCACTCGTTTTAATTCTACAATTTTAAGCCCAAATCATTTTGGTTCAATACTGTCTCAACGAAACCGGAATCAGACCGTACCCACTGCAAGCCTAGCTGTAGCCATGAAATGTATATTTCGGTAGTCGACTCGGAAGCCTGATTTTTTCACTTTCCTTGTATAACAAATAATGCAATATTTTATAATCCTTCTTGTAAATTGGCTCTTAATTTTATCTTACCTAGTGCGCAATTTCATTAACGAGACTGAAACTCACTGATTTTATTTCTCTGGTTTGGGCATAAAACAGAAAGTAATTGTGTATATCACAAATTAACAAAATAAACTAATAAATTCTACTCCGAAACACGTTTCCGATAAAAGGACCCAAATGTTTTGCCAAAAGAAGGATAATACAGTGTGTTAAACATACATTAGTTCGTCTTTCAATAATGCAGACATTCCTTTGACTAGTGCCTCTATCCACTACAATTACCAAGTTCGCACATCAAATACCTCATTATTCTCTGCCAAAAAATAAATATCTTGATAATTTTTTTAAAAAAAAAAAACACAATGAATCGTAACAAAAATTTTCCATCTTGAATTCTCATTTTGGCACAACAAATTATAGACATCTTCCTAGGATCAATAGTTGAAAACTATCCTTCACCACTTCTCCCGGGAGACTTTCACATAGGCTACAAGATAAATCTTCTCTGACAAAGTCACAACGTACCACTGCATTATTGTGCTTCAGCATCAAGCTGTTTTCACCTTACGAGAGGGAGGTCGTCGAAATAAACTGATTAGATCATCAAGACCCTGTTGGAAAACATCAATAGCCATTTACAACGTATTAGGTTTCTATTATAACATATAGTGTAGAAATTATAAAAATAAAACAAGATAATATATTAAAATTTAGAACTTCATGCTTGATATTGAAAAAAGAGCAATACCCTGGTAGTGATAACAAGAAAACTGAAGAGTATGATCAAATACGATCCCAGCACTAGAAGCAACAGCAAGTCGAATGTTACACTAGCAACCTGTAAAACACATCTGTAATAAGTACCTTCAAGCCAATGAAGAAAAAGATTAAAACATAGATGCATTAAATCTGACCCTCATGTCCCTGTAGTTCCAATATATTTTAAACTTGGGAATTTGGCCAGGAGGAGGGCAGATGTACAAGGAGAATCATGTCTACAATTGAACATAACAAAAAACAGTATGTTGGGATAAAACAAGGAGAATGAATTGAAACATTGTAACCGAGAAAATCCATCATGAAGTGTAGCATGAATAGAAGTCATACTAAGAGAGCAGTCAAGTTGTTAAGTGTAGCATTAAGTATCCAACAAGGAAGCTTGTCATTCAATTCTCCCTCAACCATTATTTAAGATATCTGATAATACATGGAAGGCTTAAACTGTGTGTCCATGATAGAGAGAAAGAGATGACATTTAACCAATATTACCATCCAGAAGCTAAATGTGACCAATCACCTGATATATGTTGAGGCTAGCTCTAGCTGAATCATAGAAAGTAAACATCCCATCAAGCACCTCATGCTGCACATTGACCTCATCAGTATGATCTGCCAATTCCTGCCAACAAATAATATAATAAAAGTCATAAAAGGTTGTCATCTAGTGTTAGCCCCATCAAAGATAGGTCCTCAGAGGGGTTTCTAGATGCAACTATAACACTAGCATTTTGCATAAAGCGGCCACTGTCAAAACTTGAACACAAGCTCTCAAGCTAATCGATCTAAGACTAGTTAATTTTGTATTCTTCCTTTTTCTAACATCCTTCCCTATTTTGACCCAAAGGCTAGATTAAACACAAATCCAAAATCCCAGGCAGCCTAAAGCAAAATAGAAGCTGTCTTTACCCATATACGGGCTTGAACAATCTTAGTAAACTATGATGCCGCATGACACTTGAACCAAAAGCATTTCTAATATCCTTCCCCTATTAAGTCACAATTGTATGGTAATAAGTGTGTACTTCTATATTATTAATTCATTGGGCAGATATTAAAATGAAGTAATTAGTCTCAAGAGGATGTAACATCTGTGGGAATTTCAATGGAAACTTCACATTCATTATAGTATATAGAGCATGCATATGTGAACCCTGAAAGGAATATATCTTTCCTATCAAAGTGCCAACAATCTTTGTTGAAATCAATGGAGAAATTTTCATAGGATTCTTGACAAACAGCATACTTCAATAGAGCATACAAACAAGAACACTGAAAGCAATATATCAATCCTACAAAGTGCCATCAACTTCAACGAATTGAACGGGAGGACGACCTCAACAAGGAAAAGACAATATGCATCTTCAAACATTATCATAGATATCAAAAACCCAATGATAAAATTATGCTGTAAAGTAGAAAAGTTAAGATTTAGTTTGTAAATATAGGTAGGGAAAACTTGAAAACCAGAAATGAATACAATAAATTACGGTGGAATCAAGAAATTCCAGCACAATCCAGGTTAGCAACATCACAATAAAACATAAAACAGAGAACAAAACCATAAAATTGTGAAGAAAGAAAACCTTTTTCAATGCCATGACAAATGGGTCATTCTTTGAGAGAAATGGGGCAACTCGAGGTGTTTGTGACAATAGATCCAACCAAGACTGTAAGTAAGAAGGATTGACAGCCAAACTACTATTGTCTGCGAAAATTTGAATATCCTTTCCCTGATAACCATAAATATGTCTCTGAACAAGGAGAGAAAAAAAATCAGAAAACATAAAACTACTGTCATTTATCCCAATAATACATGCTTTTATAACTCTGCATCTTGGACGCAAGTTATGGGCAGCCAACCAATATGCTTGTAACTGTAAATTAGGTATAACAGTTAAAAGAAAATCAGATCAGATTAAAAATAAAAATAATAAAAACGAATTCAAAGAAAACATTTTTCAAAATCAAGATGTTTTTTGCTGTTTTTACATCAATCTAAAGTCTGAATATGATTTCTTTTTAAGTCATTCATAAAATTAAAGGGGTTTGTTTTTGAAACTTATTACTTTAAAAAAGAAAATCACATTTCATACCATCAAGCAGCTTCAGAGTATTATTTTAGTATACTAGAGCACAATTCATAAATGATACATTAAAAATAATCAAAACTATATCTTTTCTCATGTTATTCTCAATTTTATTTTTCTCGCAAACTATTCAACCTGAAAATATTGCTAGCATGTAAATACTAATATATGTAAAACTTTAACAGACATACATGTCAAAATACTAGTTTTCAAATGTTTCTGATTCTTATAAACAAACTTCTTCATATTAAGACATTTAAAAACAAAACAACAAAAAAAAAATTCAGACATACAAATTTCAGCCAAATTCAGACCTATTTGGACTTCAAACCAAAATACAAATACTACCAACACCTGGCTAACACGTTGAAGTCCCACCTCTCAGTTAAGTTTCTATGCCAGTAATATATGTAAGTTTTGCAACACTTCTACAGTGGTACAAACCAAGAAATTCAACACCTCAAAATTTCCGCAGACCATTTTCATGCAACTTGTCAACTTTCAAGTGCATGCAAGATTCTTAATCCTGCAGCAGCTCTATTAGTATTTTATTATACAGTGAGGTAGACAATGATTTTCACTTTGAAATTCCCATCCAACTTGCTGGTAATAAAACTATAATATATGCGCTGACAGAATCAATCTACAAAAAAGTATACATACAATCGGATAGAAACATCATAACCAAGATACATCTCTCAATATATTAGCCTTACCGCAAGAGACTCAGCAACTAACTTGACACTTCTGATAATTGCGGTTTCATCAACAAAATGTCTGCACAAAATCAAGCTTTCAGAAAATAGCAATCTATAACGTGTAGCAACTCTGGCAATAAGTTAATAGGGTAGTAGCTTGAAAACAATATATACTCTGGCAATAAGATAAATAGGGTTAAATTTTGAAGCTCGACCTGCTATCTAACAAGCCTCCAGTGCTTTCAAAAAGCTCAGGAGCAGCAGAGAGTTCAGAAAGGGTAGCAGCAGTAACTCTCAATCTTGAAAATTGTTCATGCTCCCAAGCTACCTACAGCAGACAGCAGCTTTATCACCTGAACTAAACAGCAGAATATGAAAACAAAAGTAAAGTAAAATAGATATGTGCTGGACAGAATTTTTCCAACAATCAGTCAGGCACACTGTCCAGCAAAAAGTTTGGCCCAACGAATGCTGGATAGGCAGAATAGTGTAAAGGAATCACAGACATGATTGTAAGAAGAAACAATGAATGCAAAATTACTCGCGATGAATGAAAGCATTGAGGAGGACATGAAAGCTTTGTGGAGGACATTCTCATGATCTTAGTGCTAAATCCAAAGTAATTTTTTGTCAAATTGTAACTACTTTCATGAGCCAATAAATGGCCAAAAAAGTATTTATCTGTTTTATAATCGTAATAATTCCAGGATGACATAGCAATACAAAATCCTAATAGAATTACCAAGTCAGGAAAGATGATATTAGTAATAAAAAACAAACGCATACAGAATTGAAGTTATACAGAGTTTTCCCATTAAATTAGGCTCCATAAGATTAGGAGCAAATTATTTGTCAAGGTGAAGTGACCAGAAAGAAAACAACAAAAACTAATACAGACTCACAAAATGGCTAAAAAATTTTATATGCACCGAATTATGACACCAGAGAATCAATCCAATAAACATAATAGACATATCTATTACTAGTTCTATTTGTTTATCCAGGAACTTCAAAAGATAAAAGAAATTCATACAATACGGTTCAATCATTCATGTATATCTACTTACTCGAGGATTTGAGATATTTATTTTCTTGTGCTTCAGACCAACTTTAAAGCCCAACTCCTCAGCTACATTTGTTAAACCCTATACAGACACCATCCATCAAACTGTAAAACACAGCAGCATAAACCATATAACAAATTGATTCTTGAGTTGTTTATTAGCTTTACTTCAAATATTTGCTTTATGTAGGCATTTTCTGGAGGCTTGGACACGTGAATCCATAGTTCATCACCCCATGAACCAATACTATTTAAGCAGATAGCATATTCAATACTCTCACGCAAACGATGATCAAAACTTCGAAGCCACTGCAAAGGTAGGACAAACAAATTTTAAAAGCACCGAAGAAAAGATAAAGAGAAACTCGATAAACAAAAGTATAGAAACGAATAAAAATTCAGAGAGATAATTAATTGAAAAGAGTCGACCAAGGAGAGAAAAGCACCTTATGAGTTCCATTGTAGTTATAAGGTCCACCAGATGTCAATCCAAACAGTAAATTGTACCTTCCTCTAGTCTTAGGATTTGAATAGAGAAGAGAAAACAACCTAGCTATCTCAAGAAGTACCACAACGCCACTACCATTGCTATCACTTCCCACAGATAATGCCTACAAGTAATTATCGCATAGTCATATGGACAACAGTAGTTGATCTATCAAAGAAATTGAATTGATAACAGATATGTAATGAGATTACATACAGGAGCAGCGCCAAAAGTATCATATGATGCTACTATAGCAATGGTTGGGAGTTGATTTGCATCTCCATCAGCTTTCAATCCTTGCAACCATCCCTACAGCACTTGAAAGAAATACTCAATTTACAAGTTCTTGAAAAGCAAGCATCATTACAAGGGTCCATAACCCAGAAAAGGCAATAGTTGCTGATTTTATGTGCCGTATATGATAATAATAGGTCAGCTTAAATTACCTTCAATTGTATTTGGTATCGAAAGAAAAGAGCCAACGTAATAAGATTCATTTATTACTAAAATGCTGAGACAGGGCTCATGTTACATACCCAATTCATCTTATATGCATTATTTATGTTCAAATTAAATGAATTATTATCTAGAAGTTAAAGGTTGCATTAACTTTGTTAAATATTCCTAAATTTTCTCAATCAAAGAAAATTTGCTAATCTAAATGCACAAATGGGATACGAATATGGGCCATCAATCTGCAACTTGACATGGCTTGTAATAGCACAGAAGAAAAAACACAAAAGTAATGAAATAATGGCGCTTAAGCAAGCACAACAAGAACTTATGCTTCAATGTAAATTAAACTAAGATCTCAATGAAACTGAGCAATAAGACTAGCCAAGCAAAAGACCATGTAACCGGAAAGGGAAAAAGGAATTAATGACAGGTTGCATCTCAGATGAACTCATATTGAAAAGATAGAAGAGTCAGAAATCAAAACCCACGCAAGAATCAAGAAGTAAACAAAGAATTAAAGAAGCAATCAGCTTCTTGCAATGAGTTGTATATTGCTTCCAGGGGCAGAACATAGTTTGGACTAGGGTGGGTAGAAACACGGCCAAAATTTTTGTCAAATTATAAATAAGCCCGTAAAATTAATTTTATTTATACTTTAATCAGTATTTATATCAATTTAACTTTAATCAAATTATAAATAAATTCTTACAATTATACTCTCAATTCCTTTATTCCTATCTCATACTCTACTCTACTCTTGTACTAAATCTATGATGACCAAATAACATATTTTAACATTCAATGTATGAATTTTATCTTACTCCTCCTGGAAAGACTTTAATTCACTATATAGTTATCTAAATTTATACTTTTATTACTTGAATTTCATTATTTTAAAATAACTTCGATTCACTTTTGTTTTATTCTTCTTAGTAACCCTTTAATAAAATACATATTGTCATTTCGCTTGTTTCAAATTTATTTTTTCTCAAAAATAGCAAAATAATTATAATACACTTCCCTATCAAATGTTTAATTCAAAATTTCAAATAACTCTCTCTTTTTATACACCACATATTTTTAGTCTTCATTTTTTAATGAGTGTGTCTCTTATATCTTTTTTTAGTACTGATTTTGTTTTTTTATATTGAAATTTCAAATAAAAGTATCTCCTAAATTACATTTTAACTAAAACAATTTTTTGCCCCGCCAAGAAAAAAATCCTGGCAACCCCCTGATTGCTTCAGATCTCTAAGACAATTTAAACACGAATAAGGTTCTTTCTACTTAAGCAGTCACCACTACCACCATAATGCCCTTAAGCTTCAACACAAGAGAGGTAAAACCCAACAATGTTCTTAGATGTTTTGTCGAATAGTCCAAAAGAAACTGTATACTAAAGGCTATGTAACAGGTAAGAAGTTCCCAATTTACTTGAACAAATAGATTAAAGAATGGAAGTTTAGCATTCAGATTACAGGAACTCAACAGCATTGTGACCTGAATGTTTGTTAAACACATAAACTAGTACAGCATATCACTTCAATATTCCCCAGAAAAGAAAAAAGTTGACTTGTGACCTGAATGTTTGTTATTGTGGGAGATGCAACTTTCTTAGGTTCTGCCGTTGGGACGACAAGCTTGAAGCTGTAACATTTCAAAAGAAGTGACGAAATCAGATATGTCCAACAACAGTAGAACACAATTCTCTTATCAATCTCAACAGCATAATTAATTAGAGAATACAAAAAGTGCTTCGTGCTGGAAATGGCTATAGATGAAATGAAATAAAAGTACAGTAAACAATTAAATATTTAGAAACACTGAAAGAGACCTATAAAATCAGTTAAATATGTCATAATCTTAAAGGTAAACAAACCCTAAAGAAATAGAACAATAGCCAAAGCCCTTTATCAAGAAATGTTATTTATGAAATGTATAAAGCAGCAATGAACCACCTCATACCAAAAGATGCATATCCCAACAGAAGATGATCAGTACAAGGAGAAAGTAATAAGTGTTTCCACCCTAAATGGAAATAAGTAGTAAGAACTTAAGCTAGGCTCTATCTACTGCATATCTGGTAACATCTAAAATTCCTATGTCTTCACCCTTTTGCTTTAACAGGACAAAAAATAATTTATTACCATTTAGAAAAAGAAACAATATATATACTTCGCTCCTCCACTCTAATAAGTCAAATATTGTTTATAACAATTTTGAAAAGCAAAACAAATGCACCATTTACTACTTTTTACAAGTTCTTCCTTACACATCTCCCCACGGAGAGTAGAGGAGAATTTCTCACCAGAATACTTTGTCACATAAATATTGACTGATGATATTTGGGAGACGCAAATCTCAATGGTGGCCAAAATACCTCTAAATTCTACGGAGATATAACTATATGATATATGAAAAAGCTAACGAATTTCATTCAACTACAATAACCATAGTTGACTGACCACAGGATATATATAATTCATTAGGATTCTCAACTTTTCAATCAAAAAGGTGTCAACTAACCCTCCAGTGGTTGCAGTGGCAGGCTGACTAGTGGCATCATTCTTCTTGACATCATCCAATACAGCATCAATTTCATCATTCTCAAATGCAAAATACACAGGATACTGTATCGAAACAGTCCACCATCAAGTTGTGCACTTATAAAAATCAATACAAAGAAAAATAAATATAAATTGTACAAAACATGAAAATGTGAGATGTCACAAAGATGAAATCAAAAGTGCAGCTATACTACCACGGCATTATCAGGATTCCAAACCTGAAACCATGCAGACAGAACATGTCCAGATAGAAAAGATACTATGAAATAATGTTAGATTTTATCCATTGAGGAGAAATGTTATTTAATACTATTACCACATAACATCATAACTTCAACTTAAGAACACTAAAAGAAACTTATATGTAAACAGTCTTGCATGAATATTCTTAAGAAATACGCTATAGAAAGGATCAGCATCCAATGGTAACTTTATCCATTAATTAGTATATACAAACTAGCTAATTTAGTGTCTATTTAAGTAACTACGAAGTAAGACTACCAACTTTACTAATTTGGAATTTGCAAAGTAAGAGTTAAAAAGGATTCTGCAACAGTAAAAACTACAAAAGAAGGAATTAAAGACATTGAATATAACTCACAGGTATTTTGGCATGTACAAGTAACCGTTCCAATTCCACCAATACAGTCTTCATCGCTTCTTTTTCATCAATATCCTTACTACTTCCTCCACCGCCTCCATTATCAAGTCTAAACATATCGGGAAGAAAAAACAACAAGCCTCCCAGCGGCTGTTTCCACGAAACACACTCTGTAACATAGACGCCAAAAACAAAAAAGAAATCAACAATCTCAAACAGTAATCACGAATTAGATATCCGAAAACGACAATTACCTCTAACAAAATTAATATTCAATTCGCGAACCGGAATCATAACCACGGACCGAGACAGATCAGCGCCAGCAGAAAAATGCAGAGAGCTAGCATGGTGGTTGAGACTGGCCAACCGAGATCCAAACGGCACACCGGAGATATCATACTGAATGAGACGGTAGACGTCGACGACGGTGGCGGCATCACAGAGCTCGACGCAAGCGATAAGTATGAAAACAAGCGCTAACATGGAGTACATAGAATCCAGCATATCACGGTCTCGAGGCTTCCGTTGAGCCATTAAGAATTTGAATCTAGGGTTTGGGTATAAAGAGATTGTTTGTTTCAATCGCTAGTAATAAATATTGTAGGCTTTGTTCCGTTTGATTATAGTATTAATAATAATGAAATTGAATTTTAGTTTTGTGACGTTCATTATTAGATTCAATTCACCTTGTTTACCTTACCAATATTTGAAAGGGCAGAATCTAATGAGAGATTTCTAAAGTTTAATTTATTTAAGTTAATTTAAATAGTTTAAAAAATAATGATTACTCGTTACTTATTTTATAAACTTCTATTTATATCTATTTATGTAAGAAATATTTAAGAGAATTGAAAGTAATCTCATCTATTTTAAAACTTAAAAAATAATAATAATAATAATTGGGGGTAATAGTAACATTTTTGTCTTATTAAAATTAGGATATAGTTTGCAATTTTTTTTTTTTTCAGTTCCCTGATATCGATCTTGTAAAGTGGCGTTAATAGATTTTTTTGGTAAGTATTAATATGCCCTTTAAACCACTTATGATATCGTGTCACAATCTAGTATCTAATGTCAATGTTTCTAATTTGTGCCATAAGATCTTTGTGTATTAAGAATAAAAACATAAAAGCCTCCCTAATTTCTTTTTTAAGAAAATAAGATTTTTTTTAAAAAAATTCTTTAAAATAGACACACAAGAAAAATTTTAAAATTCAAATTTCTGCACTTTCTTCTTCTTTTTTACTTTACATCTCTCTTCTGCAAATCTTCAAATTTAACAATGTCAATTGAACCACTCATGGGACATGACATCACCATCAATATAAACCATATTAACAATTCTTTTTCACAAACTACGAATGTCAATTCCTTTGGTCTCTCAAAATTTTCTATTCACATTAGTTAAAACTCTTTTATTTGAAAATAATATGAAGTTGTTGAGTAATGAGGAAATGATTGCAAAATTGAAGAATAAAACTTAGTTATTAAAGAAGAAAATGAGTGTAATATACAGAAGACGGTGTTCAAATTAGGAGACTAGGATATATACGAGAGGGCTATTATGGTGTTATGTTGGAAACCCTTTAACAAGAATTTCTATTTTGCCCTAAAATTTAACTTTCCAAAAAGGTAGGGACCTATATGAATAAATATTAAAAACTATTATTAATTCGTGATTGTGTTATAATATAGGGACTAATATGTTATTATCCTAAAATAATTGTTATGTTTTGCATTTTTTTTCTAAAAATGTGTTAAATATATTAGTATAAAATACAAGCTCATGCTGAAGGATATTTCCAAGAGGAATCACAATTGAGTCACAAAAATTAAGTGAATTTGAATTATTGCTTGGCATTATTTTTAAGGAAGCAACAGCTCCGAATTAAACCGAAACTAATAGAAATCAGTTTGATTCTAAAATTAAAATCGATTCTTTTTGGTTAAGTTCTATTTTTAAAATTAAAGCGTTGATTTTTATTTGTCCGATTCCAATTTTACAAAATTTAAAACTGGAATCAAATCAATGAACTAGTTCATCAGCACGATGCGATCTAATTCAATCTGAAAATTTATACAAACTCATTTGAAAGCCTTTTCTTTGGTTCGAAAAGAGAGGCAAAGAGCAAACAATTAGGTGTTGTTGCAGCTATTTTTCATTCAGCTAATTTTCTAACATATCATTTTTATTTTTTGTTATAAAACTATGGTTTGGTTTGGGCTCACTTGTCAAATTTGAATTCTATCATCGTAGAAAAATCCTATTTTATTAGTTTTCTACTCCTATGTTAAGAAGAGCACTTAGTTTTAGAGTTTTTTTTTATTTAATTAAAAGATAACGAAATTGTACAGTCTTTCTACCTTACATTCAAAAATTTTTGTTCCTTGCAACTTGAAATATCCTATATAAAAATTCAAACTTTTATTTTTTGTTTCAAGTTTTTATATAAGCCGTTTCGAGTTATTAGTAACAAAAAATTTTAGATGTAAAATACATTCATTGTACCATAGATAAATCTCAAAAATTGTGCCTACAAAGATTTTGCAGTTCAAAATTTGGTGTTTGATAGCATTGTGAGTTGGAACTGAAAGTATTGTTGGATTTCTAATATTGTTTCCTTTTTATATGATCTGATCTGGTTATGGTGGATTTTTGTATTTTTTGGGGTGATATTGTGTGACAATCTATTGTAAATATGTAAACTACATAGAAGCCGTGGTAAGAGGTTTATTTTGCTAAAAAAAGGATAATAGAAAAAGCGGCGAATTGTTAATGTAGCTTTTGAAGATATACTTTGACTATGATTTTGCCTATATTGATGGAGAAATGTACTATAATAGTCGAAATAACTATTTTTTATTCTCTTATTGTAAAGATCCTCTAAATACATTTGCATGCATCTTCATAGTTTGTATGAGCTGCTGTGTGATATAAGGCTATCAAAAAGGAAATAATTTCTTTGTGATTTATTGCTTTTCTTTCAGAGATTGTATGTGGCTACCCAATGATTTTAAGGATGAATATCTGCAGTAGGTCAAACTGGTGGAGAAAGCTGTCTTAAGAGCTGTAATAACCTTTTGCTTTATATCTTTCTTCTGGGCATCTTCTTACTGTCAGTTCCATGCACAATATAAACAAGACGTTTTAGAACTAAATGAAATGCTCTGTTATTGGCCAATACGTAAATGAGAGCAACTGCCGAAGGGAGCATATTGTGCCTAGCATTGTTTGGTTTGGCTTTATATTGCTAGAGTTAGTAGAAAAGCACCGTAACTCGAATAATCTGTTGGGAATTTGAGGAGATTGGTATCCAGATACTGAAAAATCTATTTGAGGTGCATGATACGACAAGAAATGAGGTTGGTACAACTGTTGACTGCATATTTCTTTCAGTAATAACTGAAAATGTTATGTTGAAACTATAAAATATATATGTGTGGGTGGTGATATTGTTAAAGTGTTGGTTAATGTGGTGATGTTCTTTAAGTGTCATTAGATGTCGGTAAAAAAAAATTAAAATAATTGATAAATAAAATATCTTGAAATTAGTTGGAATTAAATCGAAACTGATAAAATAAGGTACCCAATTAAATAAGATATGTTTCATTCAAAAATTTAAGAATCAAAATTTTTTAGGGTATCGTAACTTATTTTGCTCACCTCTAAATATTCTAACAAAGAATCTAAGTATTGATGTCACATCATAGATGACACAGTAATGATTGATTACAAACAATTCAAATTTTTTACATCATAGATGACACAGTAATAATTGATTACAAACAATTCAAATTTTTTACATTATTGTGAAAGTATTACAAATCAGATGGTTCAATATTGTCCATCATAACATTTTTCAAGAAATTTATCTCACTGCCATAGAAACAATGGTACAAACATGGTGGGAGCTTGGAAGCCATGCCTAATAATAGTTTGCCTATAGATCTTGGACGTTTCATTCGACCAGCCAGCTTCGCCTATAGCCTCTTAGGAAACTGAGTTATTTGACTGAGATTCTGGGATGTTTTTTTTTTCACTAGAAGCTTCATACTGGATTCTACAAAGGAAACTCATGAAGATATAGCCTGTACAGCATAGCCTTTGGAAAGCAGCTTCAAAATATCTAAGAATTTATCCATGAAAATACTAATATGGAAAATTTCAGTCACTCGGGCCTCCCTCATTTTCTGAAAGACAAATTGCAATTCTTCATTGTCTCTGTAAACTTGAACAAGAGCAGCAGCCTTATACACAAACATCCCAACCATGGCCGGAACCAGCTGTAAAGAATAGAAATCAATGATACAACAAATGAATAAATACAAGTTATGTTCACAGTTGTCTAAGCCTCAAGGTCAATTAGGATATAAAACAAGTCATTGGCAAAATATGAATGAGACAGAACCCAGAGTCCAAATATTGCAGCTGCGATCACAAGTCTTGGAGATGAAAGAGCAACGCTGCTTCCCTTAATTGATCTCTCTAAAAAGTTCCGAAGGTCATCGCTTCTTATTCCAATTCTATGAAAGAAAAATAAATGTTTGTTTAAAAGGGAAAATTAGAATCACCTATACAACAGAAATAGATAAAGGCAGAAGATCTTAGCCATACTTCTTGGACTCCTTTTGCATGAAAATCTGAGGAACCATTTCCTTGGACACACTGTCTGCATGTTGGAATAGGAGATGAAGGTACAAGCACCTGCACTAGAAATGAGGTTTGTTAAAATACCGTAATTAGCATCGGCAACCAGGACCCACGGTCAGCTTGTTCTGTGAATATACTTTTTTTTTTCTTTTACAGTTTCCTATCAGAGAAAAAAGGACAACAAAATGTTAAAAACAATATCTGGAGGTTTTAGCTTCACTAAACTACAACATCATGGATAGCATAAAATTCATTGAACTCTGTGATAATCCTTCAAAGAGAAAGACTCTAGCAATCTTAGTGGACAACTGACAGTGATGTTTGGTGGAAAGTTTTTACGTCTCTCTCCTATTATCCTTGCCGATAAATATCATATGCCGATAAAAATTGAATGAGAATATTTTCTGTTAAAGCAACTGAAACTATAGAATCTACCATTTTTGTTATCATATGCATTTGAGGAGATGAATTAGATAAAAGTTCAAAAAATAATTATATATAAAAGAAGAATCTATCAAAGTCATTGTTTTAATTAATTGGTCAAACAATTTTAGATTGTTATTCATAAACCTTCTATTTGAATCAAAGGTCCAAAGCTACCTTGGCCCATTAAGGAAGGATTAAATCGGCAAAAAAATATCCTTATTGAAATGCATCAACTTACCTGAAAATAACTCCTACTGCATAGCTCAAAGCAGCATACATAAACAAGGTCATTTCTATTTTAGCACATAATTTACTATACAGCCTGAACATCTTAATTTACATTTACAAGAAAAAAGTGGATGTATTCTATAAAGTCGAA
Source organism: Cedrela odorata (assembly GCA_035584115.1). Lineage (NCBI taxonomy): Eukaryota > Viridiplantae > Streptophyta > Magnoliopsida > Sapindales > Meliaceae > Cedrela > Cedrela odorata. The sequence continues at coordinate 6,056,661 of JAXCLQ010000005.1, read as the reverse complement.
TATGAAAAGATAGATACCTATTCCATTGCCATAAACAGTCAATAGTGAAGAAACATATGAATCTTATAACAAAATAGGTTAGACCCATCATTGCAAGATTCCTTAAATTCATTTCCATTCTTATCTTTCAGCAAATTAATAGAGTGCAGTGTTTAATTAAAGAAGCTACAGAAAGGTTTGATATTGAGAATTTTTTAAATTTAAAATGCTGGCGCTTTAATTTTCTGTGAAGATTTTACCTAGACCGGCAGTGCTATCGAACAATAGCCACAACATGCAGTTCCGATACCAACTGACAAAAGCATCAGTTCCCTCTTGAGCTGCAAGGTAAAAGTCCAATAATCAGCATCTTCAATAGTTTTTGTAATATTGAATAGCTAGCGATGCAGAAGCAAAATTTCAGGTAAAAAATAATATTAAGTTACCACTAGATCGTAAAAGCTTAAATTGATAGGGAGGAGCCCAACAATAGTGTCTAACACATGTACAAGCACGTAAATCAAACACAACAACAACTATATGTATATAATAACAAGCACAAACACAATTTTGTAATAATTTAATAAACAGAATGGGAGAATTTGAATACAAGACTACTTGGTCAGTGGCTCTGAATTATGATGCCATACTAAGTACCAGTCCACCTAAATGATAAGCAGATAGGTGATAGTTTAACAATACTACTTAAAACTCTAACAAATATGATAAAGGTAGAAAAAAAAATACAGATACTAATACCTAGTCTATGAACCCTTATATTCCAAGAAAAATTAGCGACTTTACATAAAACTAGCTCTATTAAGTCTATTTCCAGCCACTTGGGAAATCGATCGGACCCATACAGTTTGAACACAGAAGGAAGCAAAGAAGTCAAAGTAACTGGATGTCCGACACTTATAACAACAATCTAACTAGTATGAAATTTCTTGAATAAATTTAACCAGAAGCACTCTTAAAATAAAGATATTGTCAAAACTTTTGCGTAGCAAAAAAGAATTCCCATGACTGGTCTCAGGCAAGTGTAATAAAATGCTTTGTTAACTGATCAAATTCATTAGGGTTAATTTCAAGTTAACTTACGTGCCCATAAGCTGGCAAATCACAGCCCCAAACACATAATCTCAAAGTACAGTTTCTCGTCCATTAATCCACCAGCACATTTCCTTTTTTCGGTCATACTTCATGTAGTATATCATATCTTAATTAGCTTACATTATTTAACACAAAGCATGATCATTCTATAATATTTTCAATTTTATGTGATAGACTGATTGAGATCCCCATCACAGAACACTTCAAAAGTAATTATCACCACATCACGAGCAGTAAGTATGGATAACATCCCACTTTCATTCTCATCCTCAGATGAATAAATAATTTGAGATAACAAAAACAGTCACTTTTGAGAATCCCCCCGTCATCTGTGCTTTTCTCTCACTTTTACTAAGTTACAAGCACAATTATTTGTCTTGGTAGTACTCAATCTAAGACAATGACTCATAATATAGGAAACATTTCTAAAGACTACAACAATATTTCAATTTTTTTAATAGTACAGGAAAATTTGCTAGATATGCTCTAAAGGCAATGTATAAATAACCTTAATCAGAACACAGTAACATGGTGAACATTTAAGTTCATTCAGATTGTTAGACTAAAGCTACAAATTCAAAAACAATGAAATTTCTTACCTATAACCAAAATGAGAAAAATTTGTCCTCAGTTGAACAAATTTACATAATATGTTCACTTATTTATCAGCTCTTTATACTCGTGATTGGATCACAGAAAAAATTTCAAATGTAAAGAGAAGATTTGTGGGCAGTGACAAAAAGATCCTAAAGACAGGCATCAGCGTCACATCAATAACCAACTAACCAAGAGAAATACTTATTAAGAGAAGTATCATACAGCTTCATACTTAAGAAGGTTCAGTTTATTCCTTCTTTCACTCTCTGCAAAGCCTGTATTTACATTTAGCAATAAGAAATTGGGAATTGCGTGCATGGATTAGCAACAATAAATTGAAAATTTATTCCTCAAGAACTTACTCTTCTTTTCTTAAATTGGAAGGAAGAGAGGGAAGGAGGTGGGGGATAGGGTAGAAAGTGTTGATGAGCAAATTTATTATAATTTCATGATAGACAACAAAAAGCATACCTTAGCAGTGGGTTTCTTATTGATTGGTGCAGAGTTGTCACCTAACAGCCATTCACGGGCTGTTGACAATTTCAAAAATCCATCATTGGCATCACTTTCTATGACCTACATATATTTGTGCCATTAGTTTAAGTACAAGAAAAATCACCTAGGTTACCAAAATAAAAACAAACAGAAATGCATACAATGAACTTTAGCAGTAAAATTATGGAACACATAATCAATGACTGGCACAACGTACTATGTGAAATCTATGTAAGCAACCCGAGAGGGGTGAATTGTGTTTCTAAAATGTTTAAACAAAAGATAATCAAATCATATTTAACACAAATAAAGTAAGTAAGAGTGAGGGAAAGAGAAAGCGAACACAAAATTTACAATTGTTTGACAACTAAATGGCCTACGTCCACTTTCACAATCTTAGAGTTTGTGATTTGCTCAATCTTACAAGTGATTTGCTCAATCACTCGACTAATGAGATCCTGACCACGATGTAATGAAGATCTCGAGTGTAACATAACTTGAGACTTTTTCAGTTAGATAAAAGGTCTATGATATAGATGAGAAAATCTAAGACTTCTATTCTTAGTAAAGGTTTCAAATATAATCTGGCAAAGGCTTTAAGTAAATCATCAAAACTTGAGGTCATACTTATTAAAGAGGAAGGTTTTGGATGAAATGTGAGATTCTGAGACCTCATATCAACGGTTACTTCTGGCCGTCATGAAGTTCACATATTTTAGACTTTTTCTAAATAAAAGGGGATTTATAGTCTGGTAGAATTATTATGCAAAAAAGGTTCAAAATCCTAAAATCCCCAAAATATCAATACGTTTGGAATTATGGTTCCGCAATCCTTGAAATACTAATAAGTTTGAGTTTATGATTATCTTATTTTTTAAAATCCTAATGAACTTCAAAGACAACATGATAGTATAACATAACGGCCTGTAAAAGGTAAGCCAAAAGCAACCAAGTACGCAACTTTGCACGATACAACCAATAATTCTTAATGCAAAGAATACTAGGTTTAAGTTGTCAAATAACTATCATTATTTTCTCTCAAAGTAAAACCCTAACTTAAACATCGGAAGGTTTTCATCAGGCAATTCGCTTTATTCCTATCATCTTTTGTGATTTCATGTAATACAGTGATTGAGCAAAGTGAAGAAGACCGTTCTGATGTATAAAATTCCAAAAAAAAAATTTACTGCATCAACATTTGACATCATCTGTAGGAAAGGAATACAAAGCTAAAACAATAGTGATTTTATGAAAGTCATGACATCAATTCGAACCTACACAATCAAGAAACGTACAACTGTGAGAGAAAATCCAAAAGGAAATTCTCTCAAAGCAACAATAACAACTAACCCAAATAACAACTATCCTCCTATATAGAAGCTTTATCTCTACACCAGAATCAAGGGAGCTGACGAAAAAGTAGCCAAGTAGATTCAAAGATTGGAAGATAGTGAAAGGAAATATGCAGAAAAATACAAACAAATCTAGATGTTGGCAGAGAAAATTGCAAAAATGAAAAAAATGCTCTAAACCTGTTTGTTCAAATAGAAGGTAGCTACATCATCGGAAGTAGTAGAGAGTAGCACTCCTAACATCGTATGAACTAAAAATTATGAAGTCAATCTCCAGCATAATACATCCAAAAGGAGGTATACTGCCATGGAAAAAGAAAAAGGAAAAATTCCTAACCACCCTCTAAAAAAGCCCCCAATACCCAAGAACAACAATACTTCTTTTAAGATTATTGACGAACCTCGTCTTGAGTTATTATACCCACTAAATAGCCCGATGATAAGCTACAAACAAAGGTCGAAATGCAGCTTGAGCCGAGAAGATATGAGAACATTCCTCAATTGAAAGCATCAAAAGAAGAGAGAGAGCTCTAAGCGAAGTGAGTCTCAGGGAGGAGAGTATAAAGGGTATACTGAAAAAGAGTGATATTGAAGCCTATGTCAGGAGGCTAGTTGAGGATTTAGAAAATTAGAAGAAATGAAACTAGATGAGGAGTGTAGAGTCAATATCCCGTACAGGATTTCATCCTAAATCTTCCTTCTCTCAAAGAATCTAGGATCTTGTTCTCCCTAGGAAATTCAAGATACCTCAAATAACTTCGTTCATGGGAAAGACTGATCTATCTCTCCATATGAATTTCTTTAGAGGGATGATGCTGATACAAGGATTGGATGAATCTCAAATATTTCGTTTGTTTCCACTAACATTAGAAGGACAAGTAAGGAAGTGGTTTACCAGTTTGAACCCCAACAACATCCACAACTTTGATCAATTGTATTAGGTATTCATCAATGAGTTCAGAGGAGTAGTTACCAATACAAAAACTCCGAGCACGTTGCTATTGATGAAACAAGGAGGAAAAGAAAGACTCAAAAGTTTAGTCAAAAGGTACCATGATGAGGTGATGGAATTAGGAACTAATCATCATCTCTTGACGTTGGAAGGTCTTAAGAAAGGCCTGCGAGTAGACCCAGGATGGTATGTTGTTCACAAGTCATCCATCACCACTTACGAAACGGCTTGGAGGAAACTGTTGGATAAGATCAAAATTAAGAATCAAGTCATCTTTAAGGTGAAAGAGGAAAGGACAATGGGGGGATCCTCGTATGACAAAATGTGTTTCCCGAAATCTGACGATAGGATGATAGGAGAAAATTTTGAGATTTCGACAGGAAGAGAAGTCTAGTTACAAAACTAGTCAGGTCAGGGAGTAGGAGGGATAATATTCCCCCAAGGGGACAACACTCTTCAAAAAGATATGATATGAAAAGAGTAGCCTAGGTCCAAGAAGCAAGGAGGTTCACACAGTTAAACGTGTCTCTCTTGCAAATACTTCAAAAAGTTAAAAGGCAAGGAACTTTTTCGATAAAGCCTCGCTCGATAAAAACAAAACTAAGTTGGAGCATAAAGAACAAATTTTGTGAATTTCATCAAAACACTAGGCATCTGAAAGATGAGTGTTTCAACCTCAAGAACCATTTCAAAAGTCCTTGATAGAAATAACTATCTTGCAAATTTTGTGGCAGATGATGGGGAAGGAACTAGAGCCTTAAATCAAAGGTCAAACAAAAAGAAACATGCAAGCATTAAACCATGGTGATTTTAGGTTGAGCTACATTGGGAGGAAGCTCAAACAGAGCAAGGAAAAACTACTCAAAATACTCTTTGCCCAATTCTAGTTTAAAAGCACATATTATGAACATAAAGCTAGAGAAGAAACAAAAAATTGCCTCAGTCTTTATTTTGTTCATAGATGATGATAAGGAGGTTGAAATGCATTATCCATATGATGATGCCTTGGTAGTATCCCTCACAGTTGGGATAGCTCAGATTAGTCGAATATTGGTTGATACAGGAAGCTCAGTCAATATTATTTTCATAGAAACCCTATATTCTTTAAGTATCGAAGACCTGAGATTGAGACCAGTAGAAACAGCTCTACACAGCTTCGGAAAATTGTGTATCTACCTATTGGGCATGTTACAACTACTGATTACAATGGGAGATAAGCCCTATCGAAAACCACAATGGTTTGGTTCCAGGTAGTAGATCTCAAAATGCCTTATATAATGATTCTTGGAAGACTTTTCCTCAAGTCTACGAGAGCAGTATAGAGCATTTATTACTTAAAACTAAAATTTAAGGTAGAAGAAGCTAAAAAGAGGCTCGATCATATTTTGCCACCTTGACAAAAAGCTTTTATTGCATATCAAAGAATTTTCTAGAAGAAGGTTTGAGGACCTAAGACGAAAATGTGAAACATAGACTGACAATGGAGAGCTTAAGTAGGAAATTAGGTCAGTGTAACTTGCTGTCAATAGTAAAGCCCATTGAGGAGTTGGAGTATGCAGTCTTGAATGATGAGACTCCACAAAAAATGGTTAAAATTTGATTACATCTATCCGAAGAACAAAAAGTGTCTCAAAAATATTCTAAGGCAACATATGAACTTATTTGCATGGATACATGAAGATATGCAATGGATTAATCCCTGAATAATTTCTTATCGACTTGCAACTGATCCCAAGTTCAAACTTGTGAAGCAAAAGAGGCGAATTTTTAACGTAGAAAGTGTTATTGTTGTATGCTCTAAAACCATTCTTGTTGTCGATTTTGAGTATATTGTATTGAATTACTATTATGATAAGTACTATACATATTTATTAATAAAAAAAAGTTGTTTCAATTCATGTGTGTATGCTGCTTCTTTTATCTATACATACTAATGATAAAATATGCATGTGAATTGTCCAAGTTAATTAAATTATCTAAATAGTTCCTTACATAAGCAATATCAATTAGGCATCAATATCGCGCAGTAAACACACTGAATGTTATCGGTGAATATCATGAGATGATATTAGTGCAAGTGATATGATAGTTATATTATTAGGATATTAGTGTGGAATAACAATTAGAGAACTATTTTTTGAATGTGAGTAAAGATATAATGATTCACACGGAAGTATGTTGTCAATGATTTGTCATATAATTATACTAGTGTGTTAACTACTCCTTTGACCTAAGATATTATAGTCGTTAATCAGTATAGATACACTTGGTTTATATGGTGTATAAATACAAGACTAATCACGTCTTGTATACAGAAGCCGGTTTAGTCATGTGTTGTTTATATCGAGATACGAATAACTGTCAAACGAATATTAATAAACTTTTGAAAACAAAGTCTTTGGCAAAAATATAAATGTTATACAAAGAGTTCGTAATTATAAGTTCAGCACGTATTGACTGATTATCTGCATATGACTAAATTTAGGGTTTTCACATTCGTGAGCTCTAATTTAGTTAGGATTACATGAAAGGAAGGAGATTATTCACATAAAATGTATAATTATATATAAAAGGTTTGATAAAGATTTACTTCATTGTGGTTTAGGGACTAAGGCATGTTGCTAGACATTAACCATAGTCGTTGTTAGACATTAACCATAATCGTTGAGTTTTTGAATAGTTTAGAACGAGTTTGATGATATCGATTTCGGCTCACGGTTAACTTTTCGGTGAACCCATGAGGTCACAACTAATAACTTGTGTTCTTCCTTGCTATGAGAGAAATTAAATATTATCCGCAAGAGAGCTAGCACTCTTGGAGATAATATTTGATGGAAAAGTATAAATAATTTACGAGTTAAATAATTTAACAAACCCAAAATCTTTATAAATTGACCCGAATGTAACTTAGTATAAACCCTATTCTTCGAATATAAGGGTAAAATAGTTATTACAATGATTTTTATTTTCACATATGCATTTGTTCATGATTAGTTAACACATTAATGAGGCTTATGTGACTTAAGTTAGCTTATGAAATGAGTATAACGAGTATTGAGATAGAAATATGTGTGAATATTTGGGTTTATTGAGGTATTATGAGGGTAAAGAATGTGATTGATTATCAATTTGAATGTAAATTTTAGTATTTGATATAATATCAGAAATATGAATTGAAAATGTGAATTTGAATAAGTCGGCCATGAGATTTTATTGTTGGAAATCGGATAAATGTCCTCATTAGTTAAGTCTCATGAAGTGATGTGTCAACTAAGGAGTTTTTAGAGATGTTTTTCACGACCATTGCATTTAATACATATATATTTAACTATTTAAAATCGTAAAATTTATTATTATATGCATGTGTAGTATTAGGTTTTACGAACTCGAGACAATAACCAAATGGGCACAAAAATTTTAGTGGGAGTGGTTACCCTCCCCTTCTAGTGAGTAAATTTATATATGCATAAATATGTAGATATATGTGTGTTATACATATATGTATGTTTTTCTGTGAAAGTTGTTTTACGATTAAAATAAAATTTGAAATGAATCTGATTTATATGAATTGCATGATATTGGGATAGTTTACAAAATTGATCTACTGTTAAAACTTGTTTAATATATATGTTAAAATGGTCGTGGAGGTCGGATTTGATTTATACAATTGATAATCATTGTTTGAAAATGATATGGCCGAGGATGCCTGATTTATTTATATGCTATATAATTATTGCTTTGAAAATAATTTTGTTATGCATGTATATTGGTGATATAGCCAGTGGACCTGATATTGTTATATGGGCAGTAGGCCTATTTATTTACTATATATATAGAAAGGTAGTCTATGGACGGACCTATGAAAGGCCATATAGAATAGTGGAGTTGCAGTGGGGCTAGTGTAAAGGGGAAAGGTCATGACAAGCAAACTATATGCCACTGCACGCATGTGCTATTATAGATGCCCTATAGAAAGTCTTGGCTGCTTGATAAGGCTATCTTGGATTTGACGGATTACAAGGAAAGTCACTCTCGTCACCAGCGACTTCTCAAGGTTAACATCAGTGATGCGAGCTTATTTTAAAAATGCATGTTTTAAAAAGAAATGAATAATTTTATAAAACATGAGAAAATAATTTTATATTTGATAAAACTTTATTGCATATGGTTTAGGTATGAAATATTTACTGATGGTTACGATTTTATTCTCGACCAATGTAGAGTGTCGAGAATGGATGGCTAGTCCGGTTGATTATTTAAAACTATTTGCAGACCAATGAAATATTTTCAGATTATTAATTTAAATGAATATGTATATATATATTTTAAGTATATGGTTTAAGAAGATTCTAATATTAGGATTTTGTAAATGTGTATTCATGAATGTATATATATATATATGTATTTTATTTACTCACTGAGTATATTCATATACTCACCCCTCACCTTTATAGTTTTCAGATTAAACGTCTTAATGCTCATCGGATTAGAGGTAGCCGTTAAGAGCTTACGATACTCTAGTTAGGTTATCTCTCTGACTCACTTATACTTTTGGTACCACTGGATAAACTGGTTTAATATTTGTAAAAGTATTTGAAAACCAAACGGTTTATGTAAACATTAATGTTTGTTCAACTCGAACGAAAATGATTTTCATAATTGTATTTTATTTCATTGATATTGTCTGTATTGTGAATGATTTGATCGTATATGATCAATTCTTTGATAATAATCCCAATGATGGAAGTAAATGATTTGAAAATGTGATATATGTTTTATGATAAAGGAAAGCCTTATAAACTCTCTTGATACATTCTAGGTGTAAAGGGAGCATCATAAGGGTTTGTAGCAGTTGCCACGAGTGAACCCTAAGTTCAGGGTATGACACTTAGAGTAAGTTACAATATTTCATTAATATTTAGATATAAAATAGAATTAAAATAAGCTTGGTCAAAATTAATTTGACTAGCTTAGGGACCATTTTGCATTAAAAATACTAAATAAAGGCAAAATAGTCATTTCTCTTGTTACTATTAGAAAACTTCCAAGAGAAGCTTTGGACTCATTTGTCTTTGACTATATTATTAAGGACATTTTAGTAATCAAGTCAAAAATATAAATATGGGTTATTTTCAATTATTTTGTAATTTTTAAGAAAAAGTATCAAAAATTAAAAAACTCTCATTCTCTCTCTTTTTGCTACATACGGCCAAGCTTGGAAGCAACATTTTATGTTTGATTTCTTGGAAACTTTGTGATTTCAAGGTTTTCTTCATCAATCACTAGCTAATTGTTAGCTTAATTTCATGTTTATATGATTAATTTTGTAAAAATTAGCATAACTTGCATGTTTTGATATTGTAAACCCTTATTGTCATGTAATCACTTTATCAACACTTTGAAATGGTATCAGAGCATGTCATGATGTTGACTATATGCTTGATTTGTTGTTGGAATGGTTGATTTTGCAAAATTGAAGTTTAGGTATAAATTGGAAAATTTAGGGTTTATAAAAAGTCTATTAGTTTCAAAGAAGAAAATGATGAATAGTTCATTATCGTAAGAAGTTAATGAAGTCATATAATGATTATGATACCATGCATGTGTGATTTCATATGATAAAATTAAAAGGAACAAGTTGAAATTGAAATGGAGGCATACGGTCATCATGGTGATTTGAAAACAAATGTTGCTTTTGTTAACTTGATGACATATATGATGTGTGTTTCATGAGATGACATGATAGTGATCATGTATAAACCCTTATAAAATTAGCCATATTGATCTTAAGCATAAAATTTTATGTTTTTGTTAATTAATGCATGGTTAATTGTTAACTATGTATAATTATCATGAATACATAGCAATTAAGAGTTAATTGTTGTATTTTAATCATTAATGAATGTCAATTATATGATAATTGATTTCATTTGGTTGCTTGTTATTGAATAATTTATTTGATGGATTATTAATTAGGCTAATAAGTATATTAATATGATTAATAAATGCTTAAATTCATAAATAAATAACTAATTAATTTTATTAATTGGTGTATGATATATGTATATATATTATGTGATAATATATATATGTATATTGTAGGATATATGTATTATGATATATATATATATATATATGGCATGTGATGCATGATATTTTCATTAATACATATAATCTTTAATATTTAATTATGGATGGATAATGTTTAGATTTTGCATTAATGTGTTAATGTTGTTTTGGCAAATTTTCATTGGCCCATGATTTGACTTTAGGCTAATATATATCTATATCATGATTATGTTTTTAATTTGCATATTCTATTTTCATTAATAACATTTTTGTATATTAATTTTATTTGGCATGATATGATTAGCCTATGGTTATTGTGATTAATCATATGCTAATTTATATTATTATGTGATAATTCTTTTATTAAAATTACCAAAAATTTAATTTTAATATTTTAGGAAACATTAGAGACATTATTAGGGTTAGAAAACCCTAGTTAGCCTAAATTAAATTGATACAAACAACAAGATTACTAGTATAACAAGTAATTCAATCTGAACAAAGCAATTCGATCAATTATTAGTCGAAAACCCAAACTGTTGAACGATTTGATTAATTATTTGACAATTTATCAAAATTGTTTTTAATAAATTAATTTTCAATTATTAGAATGATTATTCGTATGATGAATAATTCAAATAGCATAAAATTTAAAATTCTTTATTTGACAAATAATTTCAATTGAGCACATAAATAATAATACTGTTTATGTAAATAGTAAAATTATTCTAAATAGTAATTTGCATGCTCGTACGACAAGTAATACAAATTAATTAAGCATATTTTACTTGTATGGCAAGTAAAGATGAAAAATTACATTAAGGGTAAAATACTATAATAACACATATTATGCATATGTATACTTGTATATATGATATAAAAACATATATGTATGTATAAAGAATAGTAATTGTTCATGAGATGAATGATTACTAGTGTTAGTGTTTAGCCTTAAAGGTAGTTTTATGAAAACTGTCTGAGATAAGAGAATATTCTCATAAGATGTGAATAATATGAATGCTTAATTAAAACTCCTTAAAATTATCCTATTCTTATCCTCCATTGTAGGATAACTAATTATTCTTTTACATAATTTTCCTACTTCAAGGTTTCTATTATGTGAGGGGTACGTGAATTGTGTAATTGAATTGGGTTACTTAGTTCTCAGTGATATTCAAATCTCGATCAAGATTTTTATTATGTGAGGTATATGAAATTAGGGTAAAAAAATTAATCGAGTCATGTATGTGATACAGAAAAGAAAAATTCTTTACTC
>JAXCLQ010000005.1:6015507-6033394 GCA_035584115.1 Cedrela odorata | reverse complement strand
TTTATGCTTTTCCACGCAGCCTTCCCTTCACTTCACAATTTTACCCGTCATAGATAGATAGATAGATAGATAGATTTTATAAAAAGAAAATAAATAAGATTTAGTAATTGTATATTTTTTTATTGAAATTTAAATTAATTTGAAATCTCGATGTCTAAACAATCGCTTGTTTTTCTATTTAGAATTAAGTATTTTATTTTTTCAAATAAAAGAAAATCAGAAAATTAATACTTTTGTATTTATAAATATAAAATAAATAATAAAATATTTTTTAATAAATATAAATAAAAATAATTATCACTCATACACAAACAAAAATTATGTTAGTATGAATTTCGCTCTATTTTATATATTTTATAAAATGTATATATATATATATATATATATTTGTAAGACAACCTTAATAGATCAAAATTAAAGCAAAATAGAAGATAAAAAAAGAGAAGAAAAGGTGATAGGTTTGATTAGTAATGATGTAAAAAAATAAATTCGGTAGAAATATTTTTGGGATGATATTTAATAGGTTTCATGAGTAATAATGTAAATGAATTAATTAGGTAAATATATTTTTAAAATAATATTTAAATAAAATTATTGAGACTTTTTTTTATATTGAACCAAAAAAGTTTTAAAAAATTATTTACTAACACAATCATATTAAAAAAATTAATCATAATAAAAATAATTCTTTATAAGTTATTTCGATATATCCAAAATTCATTTAATTAAAAAAACAATAATGAAATAAATATTTTTAATTATTAAAAAAATAATGTTTACTTTCATTGAACTCATAAAAAAGCGCTATACAATTATTACTTTTGTTTATATCCGTTTGATAAGTTTTAAATTTTTTTTCTTTCACTGAACTTATAAACACTACAAATGAATTTATCTTATCTACTCTTCTTTTTTATTATTAAATTCCCTTATATTATTAAAAGTGAGTTCATCCAAGCTATTTCAGCGGTTGTCTATCAAGAGATCTGTATTTAAATTATATACTAGACTTAAAAATTGTCTTCTATTTTATTGAACTCTAACTAACCTAATTTCCTCTCAGGTAAATCGCAAAGCCTCTAACAGATTTCTTATCATTTGAATATTTTACCCAGTCTGTATTAGCAAATGTTGCCATGTTTAACTTCTCTCTTCTAGTATTATAGAGTCCATTGTTTTGTGTTCTTATAAGGTAACTTAGCACTTTATTACGCCCTATTCAGTGATGTTGCTTTGGACTCTCTTGATATTGGTTGAGCTTATTCGCACTATAGGAAATTTCAGGTCTGGTTAATGTGGCATATTGCAGAGCTCCCACAAGACTTTTGTATAAAGTTTTGTCTTAAAAATCATTTCCCAAGTGTTTGGAGAAATTTTCACTTGTACTCGTTGAAGTGGGCATCTCTTTGCATTCTAGCATTCTAGTTTTCTTTAAGAGGTCATGATCATTCTTTGCTTGATTTAAGAGTATTCTTTGAACATCTGTTTTCATTTCAACTTCTTGATGGTGTCTTTAATCAATGAATTTACATTTCTTGTTATAAAAATATCATCCACATATACTAGTAGGATGATCATTCCACTTTTGCTTGACAAAAAGAAAAGTGAAGTGTTAACTTTCATATTGGTGAAGCCCCCAACTTTTAAGAGTTGTTCTTAGTCTTTCATACCAAGTTCTTAGGGCTTATTTCAAACCATAAAGAGTTTTGTTTAGCTTGCATACATGTGTAAGTTTTCTAGTGTCTTCAAAACCTTCTAACTGATCCATGTAGACTTCTTAACTTAAAATGTCATTCAAAAATGCGTAATTTACATCCACTTGCTTGATTTTCCAATTAAAACTCACTTCTAAGCTTATTATAATTCTGACAATAGATGATCTAACCACAGTAATGAAGGTCTCTGTGCAATTTATGTTTATAGTTAAGTATAATCCATTTGCCACCAAACTTGCTTTATGTCTTGTCATTATCCCATTAGGGTTTTATTTTATTTTGAAGATCCATTAATGTCCAAAGATCTTCATCCCTAGCTTTCTAGGCATTAGTTATCATGTTTTATTCTTAATAAGTACATTGTGTTCTTCAATCATGGCTTGCTTCCATTTTAAACTCTTCAATGTTTCATTTGCACTTTCAGGTACATATTCTTCATGACTTACTTTTCTCTTAATATGGTAAAGCTTCGGTTTGAAGATCCCATCTTTTGAACTTGTCACTTGGTTTGCTATCGCAAGCAACCAAAAATAAAACATATACTCTGAAAAATACATATAGTTGTACGAGTAAAGATCGTTCCTATGGAGAGTATCTAGCATAATTTTATGCTACGTGAACAAGGATGAGGGGTTTTAAGTATAACAAAAATAATTTAAGAAAAACAACTTAGGAACAATTCAAATTAAAGTATCAAAATTAATCAAAAGAATAAACTTTGGTCTAAGTTAACATCTACCATCAAAATTTTACATATGATCATTGATACAAGTATATTCAATTCACACTTTAAATATTCACCGTTAGAACTATTTTCCTATCTCTCCTCAGTCGTAGTTAATTAGAAAATAAACAATCTAGTTAACCATAACTACTAAACAAACTAAGACAAGTGCTAAAAGTTTAATCTAGTAACAACCTTAAGAATTAGAAAGATCAATGAAGCTAAACAACACAAGCAAAAGCGATTACATTTAATTTAATCAAGCATTCTTCCTAAGATTTAATAATTTTCAATGCAAAATCATTGAATTATAGTTGTTTCACAAATTAGAGGGATCAAACAATTACGAAATTGATTTCTAACCTAACAGTAGATTGCAACGAATAATAAACTAGTAGGCCTTCTAGTAACTAAACGAGACAACTATGAAAATAGGCACAAAAGAACATCCAATACTTAAAGTATAAGTTGAATAATAAAAATAAATTAGATCTCACAGTTTTTCGATTCTGGGGTTTTTGTTTCCTTCTATTAATTATAAAAATTTAGCCACGCAAAACTATAATGAAAACTCAAATGAGAAGTTAGAGAATAGGGGAGAGAGAGGCGTGTGTGAAGTTTGATGCATTCTTTCCCCCATTTATTTTTTAGTTTTGCAAGCCTACAAGATCCCCTTAAAATATTCTAAACATTATGCTAAAATAAAAATTTCTAAATCTGACTAATTAAGGAAAATATTAAAAATAAAATAAAGTCTTATTATAACTAGGAAAGTGATGTTTTCAGTTGAAAATTTTTGTGCACCAGATCTGGAAACTTCCAAAAATAAACCGCGACAAATTCGCATTTTAGAAGTGCAAGCTAAGAGATGTTCCAAAATGTCAACAATGCAGGTATAGCAACTTCAAGCCTGATTTCAACCTTGATACAGCCAATATGTCTCAAAACTCAAAACATGAAAGTTATAGATATTTTTCTTGGCGTTCCA
The DNA here is from genome assembly GCA_035584115.1 of Cedrela odorata. Lineage (NCBI taxonomy): Eukaryota > Viridiplantae > Streptophyta > Magnoliopsida > Sapindales > Meliaceae > Cedrela > Cedrela odorata. The sequence continues at coordinate 6,029,967 of JAXCLQ010000005.1, read as the reverse complement.
TAACATCTTGAATCATCTCAATCAGAGCTTAGATGAGAGAGGTATTCCCAGATTACGAAGCAATATCAAAACTGTCCAAAATCGCCCAATTAACTTTGTTTTGCACTTAACGCCTCCATTTTCATCTTAAATCAAAATATAAGAATAATGAGTACATTTAGGCACTAATTACGTATAAAAGACTAAACATTAAGGGAGAAAAATATGACATTTTGCATTCTCATCATCACTATTGGGTGTATGTTTAGAGATTGGTTCTCTTAGTTCTATGTGAAGTTTGATGAGTTTGTTTCAAGATTTGTTTATGGTGTTTCAAGCTTATTTGGAAATTCAAGTTGATTATGTTGACTTCTCTAATAATGTGTGGAAGATTTAAGTTCTAATGATGATGTTGTTGAAATGGCTTGAAATGGCCTTGTGCTTGTTTCTCTTTCAACATATAAAGACTGTGGAAATAAAAGCAACTGAGAATACTGATATGCATTTGAATTGATGAATGACTCAATTGGCTTCTTGTTTAAGTGATTTATTCTATAAGGAAACTCTTGTTCATTGAAGGTGACATAGATAGCAATTTAGGTTCTACCTGACTTGTCTAAACATTTATAGCCTATGAAAGTGTATTTAGTGGTTTAAAATTTGAGCTTATGTTAGTTGTATAGCCTAAGATGTGAATAACAAGCACATCCAAAAGTTTTCAAAAAGTTATGGTCAGGTTGATTATGATAAATCCACTCAAAAGGACTTTGTAAATTAAGTATGACGGTAAGGAGTTTGTTTATTAGGCATGTGGCAGTTTCAAAGGCATTTCACTATAACCTCAAGGAAAGATTTGTTTTTGAAAAGGAAGATCCAAGTAAACCTGCTAAAATCATCCATAATACTCATATAATACTTAAAGTTATTTCATGAGTTGATGGAAGCAGGCCTTCACAGGTTAGAGTAGAGAATTTCAAGTGGTTTTAATGTTTTAGAATTGCTGGATTTGAAAGTCAATTTGTGATTTTTTTTTTCCATATTAGCATGCTTTATAGAACTTAAAAAGTTGGTTTTTATTGATAAGTTTGAAATTCTTACAAAATGATAGGACATTCAATAAAATTTGATTGCTTAGATAGCCAAGTTTTATATGCATAACATCTAAGGAATTAACAAACTTGACATTGACTCTCCTAATATATGAATTCATCACTAACTCTGACTTATCTAGACCACTAGCATCAACTAATGCATAGAGAAAAATTGCAGACAACATAAACTCTAGATTATTAACTCCTCTTTCTACTTTTGTGTCTTTAACTTCCCTCTCACTTTTGAGCAAATATAAGTCATCTCTACCTACTCCTTACAGTAACACATTTTGATTCTTGTCCTTCACAACATAACTCAAGTCATCAAATTCAACAGATAAATCATTGTCAAAGGTGAGTTTTTAAATGCTAAGAAGCTTTTTGGTGATGCGATGGACATGCAATAAGTTTTTCAGTTTTAATAGTTTTTTATTTCTAATATGCAAGTAGTTGTTTCCTATGTGCATAATTTCAAGTCTTTTTCCATTAAATGGTTAGTTTTGTCTTACCTTTATACTCTTTATAGGTTGAAAGGTTGTCAAGCTTACTTGTTATATGGTTGGTGGCTTCACTATCAAGGTGCCACCCTTCATCTCCTGTTGGTTCTTGAGTTGAAATGAATGTTGAAGTTTATCTTTAGTTATTGGTAGCTTTTGGTTCAAACCCTTAAACAAATCTATACCAACACATAACTATTATGTGGCCTCTTTTGTTACATATCTGGCAAGTTAGTTTGACTTGGTTTCTTCTTGGGTAAGTTCTTCCTCTTCTTCTACATCTGTTGCCACCTCTTGCTGCTTGAGGTCCTTAATTTTTGCTTAATATGTTGTTCTTTTTTTTTGTTGGTTCTAAGAGTTATTATTATTGCTGGTGGTGATGTTTGCTTCAATCTTAATGTTGTCAAATGAGCTATTGTGTTTTAGCCTACTATCAAAGACAAGTAGCTGTTAAAATACATCTTTTAATGTCATGAACTCAATCTATAAGGAGATATTCACAACAATAGCATCATACTCTAACCCAATGCCATTGAGTACGTACTTTACTAAGTCTTCTTCACTGAGGCTTTTCCCTGTGATAACCAGTGCATCAGCTAGAATTCTCATCTTAGAGAAGTAATCACTAATATTCATGCTTTCTTTTTTGTATTTTGCAGTTGATTTTTAAGCTGCATTATCCTGGCATAAGATTGTGAAGAGTACAATCTTGAAACAACTCCCCGATGTTACATAATTAGTGAATAATATGAATGCATTTTCACTTATTGTGGAAAGTAGCCAACTTAACAAGAGTTAATTTTATTTCTTCTATTGCAAGAAAGTTGTGCTTTTTGTGATGATATAGTTTTGATCTTCCTCTACTATAGTGATGTATCTTTTAGGTATCCTCTTAGTGTCATCTATAAATCCTTCCAAATCATTACCTCTCATAATAGGAAGAACTTGTGTCTTTCACACTAGATAGTTGTACTTATCTAGTTTGATTGGGGCATTTAATGAGAGGGTAGTGTATGTTTGCTAATTTTGTGGAATCAATACAATGCTTGAGTTGGGATTCATGGTGTTAGTAGAAAAATTTGTCATAGTATGACTATGATATCAAGTTATAATGTAAAAGAAAAGCTTAGACATAAAGTTTTTAGTGCAGCCAACTCAACGTGGTTGCTCTACTTGTATTGCTTTTCATAAGAAATACAATATGTCGCATATTACAATTTATATACAAATCAAGAAGACCTAGTAGAAACCCAAAGAGACTACAACTCATCAATATTACAAGAATTACAAAATATATTATAGTTGTCATGACTCATGTTCTAAGCTTTACTTTAACCTTCATTGTTGAAGACTGAAAAGCTGACAAAGTGGTCATGGTATTGTGCTTGATTGCTTAGTCATCAAGAAAGTTGCGAGGCTACTACAAAGATAAAGAATGTGGATTTCACATCAAGTGAGTTGAGATGCCATCACACTGCATAGTTGTCTGCCTTGTCATCTTTATATTTTAACTGCGAGTTTCCTTCCTTTTCCTCCACCATCTGATAATTGATTCAAATAACTGATCAAAAAATAAGTGAAGTATAAATAATCAAGGGTAAAAAGACTCTAATTTATATTGGTTCTAATTGATTTGTTAATTCTACTAGGATTAAAACCCACTCAAGATAAAGGAATACTAAAGTAGTACGTTGCATATGTATGCCATTCACGTAGAAAATTCTCAAGTAAAACCCACTTCGAACAAAGGAATGTTAAAATACAATGTATTTAAATAGTCAAATTTAAAATATATACACTACCTACCAATAAAGAATGTAAAAAGGAAAATTTTAATAAAATTTTATTAAATAATAAATGGGATTATTCTTAAAATAAAATTCTTATAAATTATTAATGAAATATACGATTTCTTTGATTTCATAAAATGACTTTACTTGAACTTTAATTTTTCAATATTTAATTTTTTTCATATTTGTAATTGGCATACAAATATAATGCCAATTCAATATAAATACTAAACTATTAAAACAACATTAAACTAATAATGATACTAAATATTAATTATATTATAAATTAATATGATAATTTTTTATGTTCTTATAGATTCAAAATTGCATTGTCGTTTTGGGGGATGCAGCTATTTACTGTTTAGCTCGAGCAAGAGAAAAAAGTAATACACTAAGAAATAAGAATTTCATTTAAAGGAAATCATAGTTATCTGTAATATGATATTTATGTCATAAGATACATAGTCTTGGTCTTAGGGTTTGAAGTTGGTGATTTGAGTAAAATGAGAATCATTTTCTTTTAACAACTCATTCTGATATTTTCTATGGTTGTGCAGACAGTGAGATTATTACCATATGCAAACTTGATCAGATGAAGGACTTGAACATTGTTGCTAAAAATTGTTATTTTGCATGCTCACACTTCATTCTAAGTGACAGATTTTTTTTTGGTGTTTGTTAATGGATGGTCATCATATGCTCTGGAAAAGTTTGTCTAACTGTTTTAGTTCAAATAGAAATTTAATAAAAAGTGGAGAGGAATAAGAGCGGTCATTTCTCAGAGAAGGAACATGGAAGGTAAAGGTGAAAAGCTGTTGTAACCACCCCATCTAAAAAACAGTTGGGATGAAGGTTGAAGAATGAATGTGGAACTTATGGTCCACTAATGGTTTTTATCTGTAAAGTCCATTGGCTTGGAGGATTGCCAAACCCAAAAATGAGCAACCATCCCAATCCTTGTGTAAGCTGATACTACCAATCTGCTTAAAATCCCAATCCTTTGTCCAGTGCATGGTAGAAACTATCTGATCAAGTGTAGATACGGGTATCAGAAGAGAAAGCCTTAAATCTCCTCAATCTGAAACTTCAGAGCACCCTCCCTCTTTACCAACTGTGCAATATATTCTGAAGTTAATAACATATTTGCGTCTGCCTAAAAGGTAGTGGTAGTTTTTGTAAGGTTCATTATGCCCTACTTGGTTGAAAATGCATCTGGATATATCAGGCGTTCTGGGGTAATCTGCAAAAGACATTGGTTTAATTTCAACAATTATAGAATTTAGATCTTAATGAAAGAAAACTTAGATATAGAGACTGCATGTGTTGTTGCCCAGCTGGCTTCGATGGTTATTTCCTAGAACATGCAACAACATTTTCTGATGTGGAAAAGAAGATCCTACAATAGTTTTCTAACTTTTTATTTTTTCTTGCAGAAAATGAATCGACTAAGAATGTCTCTTATAATTATAGAAGATGTGGAGGGTCCAATTCAGTTGTTCCTCTAAGTTGATTGTTTGAAGAAATTTTTGTTTTACTGTTTAGACTATATAACCTGAATCATGCTTAGTCATTTGGGATTCTCTCGCAGTTCTTTCTAGAAATCCTATCCATGAAATTGGTTAGTCTCTGCTCAAGGTGAAATCTATTACTAAGGTAACCATTCTTTTGTTATAGTAGCCAGAGGGACTATTACTAAGGCTCTTAATTTTCTCTTGGTTCCTGTTCTCTCTCTCTCTCTCAAATTGCCAAGTTCAGATAATTGCTTCGCTAAAGTCCTACACTGAATTGAAAGAACTCTGACTTGCTCACAATGACATCAAGGTACGGGGTGTACTCACTGGTTAATTTTATTGATAGGGAGCTGTCTACATTTTTACCGTGGTCTTTCTCTGTCTCACTCTGTCAATTGTTTAGACTCTCCCACCCTAGTTGGCTTATAAAAAGAAGCTGCAAATTTTGGACTTGGGAAATAACTTGGTCACAAGATTGTCAGAAATAAAGGTACAAGCATGAGGTGGAATATATATATATATATATGCTTATTCTGTATAATTTCTGACCATGCATATCAGGAACATCCTTACATGGCAGGTGCTAAATTCATTAGTTAGTCTGAAAAACCTCAATCTACAAGGAAACCCTATTGCTGAAAATGATAGTTGGCAAAGAAGGTAATATTACGTACCATTTTATCATGTTAATGTCTTTTCAAGTTTGGATTTGTGCTCCTCACATGATAATATAGAATAAATATTATTTACTGCAGGTCAGAAAATAATTACTGAACTTAATAAATATTAATTACTGCAGGTCAGAAAATAATTACTGAACTTACATATATTCAATGCTAGACCAATGGATAAAAACACCAAAAATGAAATGGACGATGCAATTGATAAGGTTCATGATTCTTTAAATAGTTCTAATAACGAGATAAAAGCTCATAAGGAAAAGAAAAGAGATCACCGTATCGAAAACAAATGACAAAATCTCATACAAAGATATTCAGCATAACAAAATTGATTCAGCAGCGAAGAAGAAATTGAAAAGAAGGCAAAAGGAAAAGAAGGGGAGCTTGATGCTATTGACAATGAAAAGTACTCTGGAGGCCAAATGACAGGTCAAAGCAGAGATGATCATCTAAATGATTCTAAAGATGTTGATATTGAAAAAGATCTGAAGCAGAAGAGAAAGAAAACTAGTGAACAACTCTCAAACAAAGACAGTCCAGTCGACGATGATGATAAGAGAGCAGAAAAGAAACAAAAGAAAAGGTCAAAGGAGAAACATGGGGAACTTGATGTTATTGATGATGGAGAAATGTCTCTTTCTAGGCATTTTTCTGCCAATATTCCAGAAAACCCTTGAGTTGGTGGTGACAACAATGTGGTTGACAAATCATTTCAATTGAACTCGGTTGATGGTTTAGTTACCTCTTCTGCTAAGAGAAAGAAAACTAAAAACAGGGAGAAGGATCCTACACTTAAGTTATCTGAGGAAGTTGAAGTTGGATTGGGTGGCCCATCAACATGGGGTGATGAGTGATTATTCTGTGAAGGAAATGCATGAATTATTTGAGCTCTTTTAGTTAAACTATTCCACGTCACTTCTTGAGTTTGATTAATCTCCTTGGAGATGCCTGAGCTGAGTTTTCACTTCCAAAACTCCCTTGCCTTCTTGTATGAAAATGAAATCTGGATGCTTGCTGTTTGGTGTACTCGGTAATTTATGATGGTGAGACTTGCACGAGTTTTAGAAGGTTTTTGATGCTGCTTTCCTTCAAGCAAGACGTATTGAGTCCAACTATCACTTGTCTCTAATAGAATGATAGTTTCACTCGCATACATTTTAATGCTTGCCATTGTTGTTATGTGCTGCAATTTCTCAATAGCCTAGACCTCAATGGTACATGTATAAATTGGTGAATCAACTTGGTGTCATACATTTTCTGACAGTAAATCATGCGTGTTACAAAGTGAATTAGAAAGAACTCATTGACAAGGTTGGTTGGTAGTTGCTTGAATAATCATCTTGCAAACCCTAAAGGTTTTGTAATTGTTTTGTTGTGGTGCATTTCCAATTTTTTCAGCTAAAATATGTTGACGAAATTATTTGTCGACTGAAATTTGATAGTTATACAGAAAGCTATCAGTTTGAATAAGCTTGTAGAAATTGATAAGCTGTTAGAAAAGGTCCCTTTTGCTGTTAATTTATTATGATATCGATATAGAGTTCAAAGCTCTGTTATGTTTTACATATGTCCCTCTAAATTCTTGCTTCAATTTCGAAATCACAGCCATATACAACCGTAGAATGTTCCATAACATTCAATTAATGACAATCCACTCACTGGTATGAAACATAACGAAGGTTTGAGATACCATTAGTCAGAGAATGACAATAAAATATTTGGTTGTTAAGTAGGGAATGATTTGAACCCGTTTTTTAAAAGTTGTACTAACTTTACACCACGTGAATAATTATAGTAATTATGTTATTAATTTAATGTTCAACAATGTGTTGACCCTAGCACTCTGTTTTATGAACACATGATAAAACGAGTTAAAAGGACTGCCAAATTTCCTGCTGCATTATTAAATTAAATTAAATTAAACAGGCATCATTATTTAATAATCAAACTATTAAATATTCATAAGTGCTAACCAAATTGGATTCATTAATTTATCCTTTTAATAATTAATATTTGTTCACTCTTAAATTTTGTTTTCGAATCTCCATCTCTACAATTTTGATAATTTATTTTCAAAAACTGTATTTAAAAAATATTGAGAAAACTCTTTTGGCTATTTTATTATTTAAAAACTACTTTGAAATAAAATTTTAAATTTTAGTGTAAAATTAAAATCGACAAATTATCGTTTCTAGAATTTTTTTTTTATTTAGTTATACACAAATTCTATTAATAAAATATACGGTTTTTATTTTTCTCTTCATCAATATCTTTATATATATTCTCACTCAATTGCTATTCTATCTCTCATTTGATATTAAACTCAAATTTTTTTGATAAAAATTGCACATTGTACCTATTTGTTAGAGTTGCATGTCACAAAAATATTTATTTATTAAAGTTAATCACAAAAAAAAATGACATAAAAAATGAGAAGCCTTATTAAGTATTATTAGGAAAAAAATCCTTATTAAGGATTTAAAAAAAAAAAGAAATTTTTTTTTCTCTTTTTCGTATATTTCATTTAAATGTAGACAAAATTATGTTTATAGTTCTTGATTAAAATTTGTTTTATATTTTATAATTTACTCTTCATAATTATAGGTAGACATTCATTGAAAAATTAGTTTTAACAGTATTAACTAAAATATATATTTTTAAATAATATATCAAACATTTATTTAGACTTTTTAAATTTGTAAATAATTTTTAAATATTGTATTTTAATTATTTTTAAATGTTAAATTTTAAACTGTTAGATTGTATTTTAATTTTAGAAAATGTTTTAAATCGCATATCAAATGGGTCTGAATTATTTTAAAAATTATGAAAAATTATCTCAAGAAATTCATTATAATATTTTAGTAATGGGAATTTTTTTTTATTTGGACAATGGCTCTATTTTCTTGTTGGTAAATTTTCTAACGTTAGTTGTTTCAACCCATTCTACGTTATAATTAAATTAGTTGTGGAACACTTTGAAGCTCAACATTCAACAACTATAAAATACAAATTAATGTTGTAAAAATTCTTATTAGGATTATTTGATGAACACAATTCTAATCTATTTTCTTAATTAGACTTTATAAATTATTTGAACATTTCAGAAGTCAACATTCAACAACTATAAAATATTATTTATATTGTGACAACATTTTGTTAGAATGATTTATGAAAAACATTTCAAATTTTCTTCTACACAATTTGTAAATTGTGAATAAAATATAAAATCGTCAAGATTTAAAAAAAAAATCAAATTAAACCATTCTAACTATATTAAAATTAAATTAAAAAAATAAAAATCGATCTTGTAATTTCTTACTTTAATTAAATTATTATTTTAAAATACAAGAGAGTATTTAAATTAAATAATTTATTTTTTTTCACTTGGTTTGCTAATAAGTTAATTTATTAAATTTTTAGCCCCATCACAAAATGAATCCCTCTTCCCATCCAAATGAAATGCAACTGGGGAAAAGAATAACATTTGATAGAAGTACAACGGTTCTCAAATTCTTGATAGATAGCATCGTAATATTAATTACTTAAGTCTTTAGTAGTCTTGTCTTGATTGATGACATTTTGATCATCGTATATATTCATTTAATAAAATAATTATCCAAAGTAGGTTAAAGATATGGGTTAAGATATGGGTTGAGTAATTATTATTATTATATTTTTCAAAACGAAATGAGATATGTATGCATATATAATATATGAAGTATCTTTTTTGTTTTTGTAATGGGTTTTGTCTTAAGCCTACCAAGTTTGACTTTTATGAATACTTGCCAAATCTTTCAAATACACGTTAGATTCATCAAAGTGTGTCAATTAAAATTCCACTTTTTGTTCTATTTATTTCAATTATTCTTATTCTTTATTATTATTTGATCTTGTTGCCTTGCCACTATAAAACCCCAACATTCAAACTTCATTTTTGAACCAAAAAAAAAAAAAAGACAACACTACAGCAATTGCTTCTTGCTCCACAACAACCAGTACTGATCAACGCAGCTTCATGACGACGTCGATAATATCTGCCCATCCAGACATCGTCGGGACACACGTTCTTACCCGACTGGACGGCCAAACTCTTGCTGCCGTAGCTTGCACATCGTCCCAACTACACTCTCTGTGCACTCAAGAAAATCTCTGGCAAGAAATCTGCTCCTCCACATGGCCTTCGGCCGACGACCCACGAGTTAAAACCCTCATCTCCGCCTTCCCCGCTGGTCACCGCTCTTTCTTTTCCGATTCATTTCCGGTTCTTGATTGCCAGAATCCACCATCACAACACTACACTAGTGATACAATGACAAAAGAATTAATCTCATCCGTTGATATTTACTACGAAAACAAACCGATTTTTTCAAAAGTTGCAGAGACCGAGACAGTAACCGGCTGGTTCCAGTTTCCACCGTTCCGGATTGACCTACTCGAGCCGAAAGATTGCGTTCCGACGGCAATTCCTTTTGTGAGTGAAACTGATATTTTGTTGAAACAGCTTGAAGAAAACTTGACCTTGAGTTGGATAGTAATCGACTCCGATAGAAAACGAGCGATGAATTTATCAAGCCGGTGGCCGGTATTGGTGGAACAAGACTGGCTGACTCATGACATGCACGTGAAATATGCGGCAGTGATCGCGGGTGATCAACGGTGGGGCTTGTTTTTGCGAACAGGGTTTGTAGAGTGTGAGGTGATGGTGATATTGGGGAGAAAGGAAGGAGGGGAAATGTGCGTGAAAGAGGTGACCATGCAGATGAAGGACATGGAAGGGAAGAATTTGAGTGGGAGGGACAGTTTGGTAATTTTGAAGGGGGCTATGGAGAGTGGGAAGAGAAGCAAAGGGAAGAGAGAGGAAGGGAAAGATAAGTATGAGGAATTTTTAGTGAGGAAAAGAGAGAGGAAAGAGAGAAAGGAAAGAATGGAAAATGTAATGAATAATGTTTGTCTTGTATTTGGGTTTGTTTTGGTTGTAACTTTCTTGTCAATGAAATTCTTTTGATAGGAAAACAAATATAATAATAGTTTATACCTACACAAACGACAATAATTGTATAGACAAAATAACAATGTATTCAAGGTTGTTTTATCCACTTAATAATTGTGTATTTTTTAAATTAAAATATGATAAAATTACTAATAATTTTAAATGAAGTCTCTATATTATCATAAAATACATATGGAAAGATTTTTACATATTGATAATACCACAAGCAATCCCATATTCCCATTCATGTGGGACTTCAAGTCAAGTTGACAATGGCCACGTGGGTCTTTCACTACCTTCATTGGGTCATGAAATATATATACTCTTGTTTGACTTAAATGGTTGTTTTGCTCCACAAGATTTACATTTATTGGGTCGTATTATGATACAATTATCGGGCGTTGTCTTTTTCCCCATGTATTTATTTTCTCACCCACATCTACAAAAGAGAAGTTGCTGCTTCACTGTCATTTAAAATAAAAAGCAATCCTCGTAAATTGCTTCTTTCTTGTCAAATCGAAACAATTTCTAACGTATATTCCAAATTTGATGACAAAAATTACAAGATAACGAAGCAATCTTTCATAAAGAAAGGACGAAAATGTCAACGAATAAGGAGGAACAACTCCTACTTTTGGTTTTGTGTGATTGTATGACACATTCCTTATCCTCCTCTTCCACCCCCGTACCTGCCCCTTACTTCGGTTGTTTCTTATATTGATAGCGACAATAAATAGATCCCTAAATTTTGGTATTTTTAATAAGTTGTTCCCTAACTTTAATTATTTTTTTTAATTTGATAATTTTCCTTGTCAATAAGGCCGTTATTTATGGCAAGATCGATCAATTTCACATAAACCCAATAAAAATTTGTTAGTTTATATTAATATAAGATATCATGATTATAAATTAACTAATATAGATACCACATGATTATTAATGATATTAAATTCGAATGGAGAGTTTTTTGGCACACCATTACAACGAGTTATACTATTAATGATAGTAGTATGATCACGTACTATATATGTGAGAGGTTAGAATTAATAATTACAACTAACAACATGGGTATATTATTGATAAATTGAGAATTGATTAAGCACCACTCATGACTATGTCTTCTTAAAAATTTTGTTATTTATCACTAGCATTTTTCTACAAGTGGTTAAAATTTACGGTACACAACATGCATATGTATGTGTTAGTATTTTTTGTTATTAACTACTTGTAAGTTTTCCAAGTTATTAAAATTTAATATAGACGACATACATATATATGTGATTAATATCTTTTTGTTATGTCTGCATTTTATGCAATAACAAAGAATAGAAAATGAAATTTTATGTGAGAGGTGATATAACTGGAAGGCCATAAAATAAAATTTAAAAGTTTGTTTTAAAGAATAATACAAACCTATAATAAATAGTATAAATTTACAATTACAAGTAGCAAATTAAGTTACATTAATATGAATGTTAAGTGAGCTAAGTTAAATAAGTAACTAAGTCAAATTAATACAAGTTTGAATGGATGTTAAGCAAGTTAAATTAACTAAACAATTAAACAAAATTGAAACCATTAACCAAGAAAACCGAACTTGCCATTATAAGTATATATAATTGAACCCAATTTCTTTTCTCCTTCACTTGTTCATTTTATGTTTTACGGTTTAACTTCACAAAATAGAATTTGAGAGCAAGACAAACCAAGAGAGGGCAACAACAAGGGAAATCATGTATGAGGGGAGGAAATCAACCGATTGAAAGAGATTTTGGCTAAATTAAAGCATGGAGAAGGGAGAGAGAGCAAGGTTGCAGGAATTAAGAGAAGGGAGGTTGAAAACTAAGAGGAGGCAAAGGTGTGGCGGCCGAAAAAGGGCAAAAATTGACCGAAATTAGGTGAGCAAGGAAAGGTGTTGGCCAAACAAGTTGAGGGGAGAAGGATTTCGGCTAAATAAGTGTCACACCTGTTTCATATTAACTACAAATACATACTCACATATACTATATATAATATTATTCTTTTATTACTCAAAACTTAAACAGTTATGGTTAACAATTTGTTTTGCTTTTATATAAATACATACAAGTATTACCTATATCACAACTCCTTGACGTGCAACTAATTTTGTAACTACATATCCAAACATAAGTCTATACATATTACTTAGCTAATCTACAATCACATATATCTAAAAACTTCAAATACGCCTAGTACCCTCGCTTACATACTTGGTCATCCTTATGTGCTATTATCTGAAAAATAAAATTTTCAATAAAGGGTGAGATATAACCTCATTAAGCAAATCATGCAGGTTTTATATGTCGATGCAGTACAGAAAGTAAATGTTTTAAACAATCGATGCATAACACAATATGACAATCTGACAGTATAAATAACCAAAGTATTTTCAAACTTTTCCAATCACATATATTTTATTCATAACATAAACACTATCAGAACGGCTTAGTCAGTTAGTGTCACCTGCACCCACGGTGACTTAAATTCAAAACGTGATCACGTGTTTTGAAAACAGCGGTCATTCAAATTTTTATATAACAGAAGCGCGCACAGCGCACCAAATAGAATTCTTACTAGTCTGCAAGTCTCACTTTTAACACGAGATCCAGTTAGGTCAGAATAACAGAACTAACGACTAAGCCATAAAAATGTAATTTATTCAAATTTTCACACATCGACAACATTTTATAATCAATTTCTATTTACGATATCAGCGTACAACATTTAAGTTCATAATTTTTCAAAAATCATTTCATAAAATTCATGTTGGCATACCGAAGTATTAATATACACATTTTACACAATATCGAGCATCGCACAATTTCAAAAATATTAAAATGCATGCATGATCTACTTACATTTGTTCCCGCTCTTTCCGAGTATGTTCTTATCTTAATATTGCGCACCTAAAATAAATTAACACAATTTATTTTAGTTTCACATTTTATACTCATCGCTACATTCCTACGACATTTATATTTCCAAACTCTAACACTTTATTAATTTCCTAACATAGACCTATTACTATATTTATGCCATAGCATCATTTCATATATGCTTATACATACATACATATATATATATATATGCATATTATACCAATTTTAGGAAACAATACATTTAGCTTAACATCTTCGAATTCATTAAATGTTTATATTTCCTGCCAATTCATTTTCCAACACATCCGCATTATCAAATTTCAAACACTCCCAAATATTTCAAACAAACTTGGTCTACCGAAATCACCGAGATTCAATTTCACTTCTACAATCCACCATTTTAAATCCTCACTAACTTACACCATTTTCATAAACATGATATACATATGCTAATAATCATTACAACAATCACCACCAATTCTACTTATTTAACATACTATATAATCTTAACATAATGTCTATTTCAAATTTCTAAAATACAATAAATTTAATTCACTAAGCATGTTATAATTAATTTCCTACTACAATTATAATTAAAAGAACTTTAATTCATGCTACAATTAATTTAATTCACTAAGCATGCTACAATTAATTTAATTCACCAAAATGCTATAATTAATTTTCTACTACAATTCTAATTGAAAGAACTTTAATTCCTACTACAATTAATTTAATTTACTAAGCATACTACAATTAATTTTCTATTACAATTCTAATTAAAAGAACTTTAATTTCCTACTACAATTTTGGTATTAAAACATGAATTTACTCTTTAATTCCTACTACAATTCCATGACACACACACATATGTTCTAATTTCCACCAATTTCAATTTTTCACCAATTCATATTATTACAACAACATAATAATAAAACTCCAATAAATTAGCACTATCATAACAACATAATAATAAACTATTTATTTTAACCACATATAGAACATTATTCATTTCTAACTCC
>JAXCLQ010000005.1:5998630-6015407 GCA_035584115.1 Cedrela odorata | reverse complement strand
AGTGAAAGAACCCTTCTTTCACTCTTTTACAAATGTGAAAATATGTAGAGTATGAATTACACCTTCAAATGATTCTCAAACAAATGAGAATATTATAAAATAGAAGTACAAGATATGATAAATGTGTTTGTAACACTTTGTAAGCTCAATGTGTGATTTTGATAATGAAACAAGTTTGAATACACTTAGATTTGAGATAGGAATGTTCAAAAACTTTTTATGAAAGAGAATAGGACTTGTATTTATAGTTGGAGGTCGAAATCTAGCCGTTAAGGTAGAAAATATTCAAAAATTCGTGCGGATTCGGTTAACCTTTTCCAGAAACGCTCGACCGGATCCCTGAAAAAAACCTCCAACGGTCATTAACAGTGCTCAATTCGGTTAACCGTTTCCAGAAACGTTAAACGGTCGACCAGATTGGTGCAGAGGCTACTGCCGGCCGATTGAATCCAATTCGGTTAACCGGATGCTACAGTACCACTACAGTGTCTGCTACAGTAACTTTTAGTTTTCATAGTTTAAAAATCTTACATTTTGGTCCCTGAAAACCTTGCATTTTGGTCTATTTTCCAATTTTAAAAATCTTGCAATTTAGTCCATTTTTCATTTTTAAAAAATACGATTAAGTCCATATTCTAGGTTTCAAAAATATATTTTTAAGTGTATTATTAAAAATATTAAAACTATAATTTTGCACAAAATGATTAAGCTCACAAACATACTACAATGCACATATACAAGCTTATTTCTAAGATTAAAAAAAAAATACCCTTAGCTTGTATGTTAATTCTTTAACTTGAATCATTGATGCTTCTTTGTTCATTTGCTTGATTGAATTGACATATTTGTTATCATCAAAATATGAGTGCATGAGTTTGTGTGACACCAAAGTCAACATTTAAGTAATAAGGAGCTCGCATCATTGTTGGGTTGATGAGATAAGGTCTTATATTCAAGACGGCAAGCTTCTAGAGAATAAAGAACAGGCAAGAAAGGTTAGAAACAGGTTGGTAAGATATACCATCATTGATGGAAAGCTATGCAAGCAGGAATACAGTATTCCCAACCTAAAATGTCTGAGACTTGAGAAAACAACTCGGACCCTAGAGAAAATCCATCGAGGAATATGTGGCGGACATAGGGGAGTCCGAGCTATGACCCACAAAATATTGAGGGAAGG
This sequence comes from Cedrela odorata, assembly GCA_035584115.1. Classification (NCBI taxonomy): domain Eukaryota; kingdom Viridiplantae; phylum Streptophyta; class Magnoliopsida; order Sapindales; family Meliaceae; genus Cedrela; species Cedrela odorata. Next base: position 6,014,227 of record JAXCLQ010000005.1, on the reverse strand, counting down.
GTATTACTGGCCAACACTTTCTCACAATGCAGCACAGCTGGCTAAAACGTGTTAAAACGTGTTAAGAGTGTCAGGTGCATGACTGCATTCCTAGACAACCTTCAGAGAAGTTGATTTCCCTAGCGAGTCCTTGGCCATTTTCCTAATAAGGGCTCGATCTCATTGGACCTTTACTACAAGCTCGTGCAAACACTAAGTATGTTGTGGTGGCTATCGACTACTTCACAAATAGGTAGAAGCCGAACCTTTGGTAGCTATCACAAGTCACAACGTTTGTCAAGCATAACATCATCTAAAGGTTTGATATACCTCAATTGCTGATTACGGATAATAGAAAGCAATTTGACAACTCAAACTTCAAGGAGTTCTGCTCAAATTTTCAATTAACCCCAAATTCGCAACTCCATCTCATCCTAAAGCCAATGGATAAAAGGAAGCAGCCAATAAGGTTATCAAAAAAGCTCTCAAAAAAAAGCTCAAGAAGTACAAAGGTGCGTGGATTAACAAACTTCCTGAGGTTCTTTGGGTGTACTGAGTCACACTCAAGGTCGCCACAAGAGAAGTAAGCATACTAACTTTTCAGGTTAATAATTATAACGTGAAGTCCAATGACGAGGGCTCACATTTGGAATTAGATCTGTTGGAAGAAAAGTGGAAAATGACCATGATAAAAGGTAGTGAGGTATTACAACCAGAAAGTTCGGCACTGCTCCTTTCAACTAGGAGATTAGGTCATGAGACAAGTAACCCTGAACACCAAAGTTCTAGGAGAGGGTGTTCTAGGTGCAAATTGGGAAGGGCCTCACAAAGTCACTTAAGTTCTCAGACCCAGAATTTATAAGCTGGAATCCCCCAACGGAAACTGAGTCTGAAAGCCCTGGAATACCGAACACATGAAATTATATTACCCTTAGAAGCATCGAAAATTTTTGTAGCAAATTCCCTTAGAAGTTAATAAAATTATTTTTTATTTTTCACTTCTAAAGTCAGCCAACAAATAAAGCAAAAGCTCATGATCATTAAACGTCTAAGGGTAATCTCCTCCCGAAGCCCAGATATGGGTGACAAGGTTCCCAAGCGTTCTGCTTTTTATTTTTCCCAAGATAATATTATCCTCAACTCAAACAAGCCCTGAGCATAGTCTCGGAAAGCCTGAGCAAAAGAGGTTCTTTGATGATCTTATCAAACATCTCGAGCTAATCTCATCCTGAAGTCCGGACACGGGTGACAATGTTCCTAAGTGTTCAACTTTCTATTTTTCCCATAATATTATCCTTAGCTTAAACAAGCCCTAAGCATAGTCTTAGAGAGCATGAGTAAAAGAGGTTCTCTGATGATCTTATCAAACATCTTTGGGTAATCTCCTCCCGAAGCCCGGACACGAGTGACACGGTTCTCAGGTGTTCAGCTTTCTATTTTTCCCAAGGTAATATTATCGTCAACTCAAACAAGCCCTGAGCATGGTCTCGGAGAGCATGAGCAAAAGAGATTCTCGGATGATCTTATCAAACGTCTCGGGGTAATCTCCTCCTGAAGCCCGGACATGGGTGACATAGTTCCAAACATCAACTTTCTATTTTCCTCTAGGTAATATTATCCTCAACTCAAGCAAGCCCGGAGCAAGATGTCAGTGAGTATGAGCAAAAAAAGGTTCTCGGATGGTCTCATCAAATGTCTCGGGGTAATCTCCTCTCAAAGCCTAAAAATGGGTAACACGATTCCTAGACGTTAGTTTCTTATTCGCTCGCAGATGATATAATTCCCGGCCCAAATAGGCCGCAGGGCCTGGTTTAGGAAAGGATCAATCAAAGAAGTTATCAAGCGACTAATACAAATCGTGTCAACAAACTCTGAGATGCAAGCAATTTTAAGTGATAGGAGCTGTTAATATGTGAAGAATGAACAGTTTAGGATATTGTTATGCCAAGTTAATGTAACAAGTAATCCAAGTTCGTAAGGTAAGCAAGGATTGCGCAAAACTACTCAGCGAAAGAAAAAAAGAGCAATCAAAAGAAAGAGAAAATTAGAAGTCTTAAAAGAAAATTTCATTAATTAAAGTATTACATAAAAAAAAACTAAAACTAAAACTAAACTTCTACAATGTGATCGGCTAAAGAGTCAACGAGAGGAGTTGGATCTGTTAGAAGAGTCGTCGGGTCGGCTGGAGGAGTTGTCAGGTCAGCAAAAGTAGCCTCTATCTCTTCTGCGGAAGAGACTTCTATGGGGGCATTTGCAGCAGGTGGCTCAACAGAGGGGTCAATAGCAGACTCCAATAGGGGCACAAACTTAGTCTTCAAATTAGAATGCCATTACCCTTTAGAGAACACCCTGTCAAAGCCTTCTCCTTCTCGCGCCGGAGTTGGACGCCCTAAGGCTTCATATAGCCAACCCAAGTCCAGGTCAGGATATTGGCCTTAGAGCATCTCACAAGTCAAGTCAATGCTATCATTGACCCGCTCGCGAAGCCGAGCTCCCATCTCTGCCTCGTCATCCTCAACCTTCTTAGCCAGGAGCCCGAACTTTTTCTTCTAGACTTCTATGCTCGCTCTTAGCTCTTCACACGTCTTATTCAAGCTCTGAAGACCCGCTTCTCACTCCTTCCTTAGGTTGTCTAACTCGTACCTTAAGGCCTCTGCCATCTTATTCTCCTCAGACTTAGACGACTCAGCCGTAGCCACCCTTATTTGGAACTCTTCCCGCTCCCTATGCGTTACGCCAAGGTCGGATTCGTACTTGCTTCTTATGAAAGCCAAGTCTTTCTCCGCCTTCTTGGCCCTCTTCTCGGCCTTTGATGCCGGGGAGTAATTCCAGTAAGAGCACTGTGCTGCAAAATGGTCGAGTAGAAGAGCTGAAAAAGCACCAATAATTAGTAGAGTACAAGATATAAACATTGATCGCTTTTTAGCACCAAAAGAGAGTATTTACCCGACCTAGCAACTTTAACTGGAAATTTAGCAATGACTCCCCTAAGAGCCCAGCGATATCCTCAGAAAACTTGTCGCTAATGCTCTACACATGTAGGTTGATGCATGGAAGGAAGTGTTCAAAAAACCTTCATTTCTTCTTGGGAAGATCCTTTGGAAGGAATTCCTACGATCCAACCGACTCCTGGTCAGTCTGGCCGAACATCTATTTCTTTTTCTTAGCACTTTCCCCAGAAGCCTCAACTACAGCCTTATGCTTACCCTTACCAATGAGGAAGCTGGAGGGAGAGGTATCGGATCTCAAATTACTACCTTTTTGGAGGGAACCTTGGAGCGAGCCGCGCTGAAGGAGCCAATCGCCTTCAAGGCTCCCAAGGCCTTAGTTATACCTTTTTGGGCAGCCTTTGAAGATTGAGGGGCTTTTTTTTCTCTTTTTCCTTTTACAAGTCTCTGCAAGACTTAAAAAGGATCTAAGGCTTGGTCTCTGAAAGCAGTTTCACCTACAAACGCAAATAATACTACAATTAGTTACTATAAACGAGTCACTTTGAGATTACCTTGAAGATTGGCCTTTTCAGAGGCTAATTTGTGTCTGGATACACAGAAATTTACCAAACACAAACTAAGCAGTTCATTTTCCGAAAGAAAAAGGCTCTGGTCAGAAGCTAATGACCTAGCCAATTTTACCCTCTTACCAAAGGGTCTGGGTACATGAAAATGTGCAGTTGAATTCTAATTACCTCCAACAAAAAACCATTTTTTTCTTCCAGGTTTTGTTGGAGGTAGGGTTGCCAATAATGAGGTTGTTCTCGCTGGCTCAGTTCTGAAGGTAGAACCACCCAGTACTACTTATGGAATTTCTTTTCAATATGAACATGTACTCAATCTCCTCAAGAGAAGAGTCGTGATCTGATATCTGGTGCCATACGACATACAGACTAGATATGATTCTCCAACTGTTAAAGTTTAGTTGGTACAGGGGGGTCCAAAGGAAGCGAGGATTCGGGTAAAAAGCGAGGATTCGGGTAAAGTATGTGTGAATAGGTAGTCTAATGCCTACGTGAAAAAATTCTTCGTTAAAGGCTATCTTGCCCTCTAGAGGGCAACTTAGAAACTTGTTTGCTTTAGAGACCCCAAGATAAATCCCTTCAAGGATTCTATATAACCTAGTATTTACTTCTAAGTCCGTTTCAGTTATAATCGAGATAAATCTGTCTGCCTCGAAATATGCTAAGTCTCGCCTCGCCAGAGTTGAAAAGGCAATTAAGACAGTAGCTTGTTCCTCGACGGAGTTGTTTTCCCCATAAGACATTTTTTATTTTTACATGAGGAAAGTGAAGGGTTAAAAGGCCATTCTAGAACCCTCAATAACTCAAGAGGATTCACCTAAAGGTCTCTAAATCTAAGATGTCTATTAAGTTCCCTAATTGATCAAATATAGTACAAAAATAATTGCAAAAGAATAGAAGGAGAGGAGAAGAAACTTACTGTTGAGAGTTGAAGAACTTGAAGTTGTGTGAAGCTCAAAACTGAGTTGTTGCTGCTGTTTTGTTGTTGAAATTGTTTGCAAAGGAAAAGTGACGGCATAAAGGTAAAGAAAAAGGTAAAAACGTAAAATGTGAGGTATTTAAGGAAGAAGAAGAACTCTAATCGCTGATACCCATTACAGATCAAGGGATGGGATATTGCCACGTCAAGAGAGAAGCTGAAAGGATGCGTCTTATTAATGAAAAGGGGGCGGTCATCATTAAGGGCAGTTAGATCTCTTAGGGTCCGAAATGTTGGATCCCTAGAGCCAGTCATCATTTGTCACGTTTCGAAAACAAGAGGACTCCCAGCTGAATATTGAATTATAACAGGCAAGCATGTCTCTTCAGAACCGTCATCTTTATTTTTAATCAAGGAACAGCAGTTTTTGACTAAAACTAGGGGATTGATGTTGGGTATAGTCCAGTATGCGTAAGGTTTAGAAGAATAAAGACCTGAAATGGCCCTACAGGAAAAGACGGATGATGTTTCGAGATCAACTGCTATCCAATGAGAGCTATGTAAGTGATAGGGATCCCGGGTCTCGCTGGCAAAAGAAGAAAAAGGTCTTGGGTCAGCATAATAATAAGCGTATGGCGAGGAATTTAGAAAAGATAGGAGCAGAGACCTCTCAAAATCCCTTAGAGGCTCGGATCAAGTCTTATCCCAAGGACGCACCATAAAGGTCTCAGCCACAGCTTATAAAGGTCTCAAGCAGGCAGTGCCAGAGCTTATTTTAAGATAATATCAATCCCTAAACAAAGATTTTCGAGACCTCACCACAGTTACGTATTAGTGAAGGATTCATCTCTTTCCCATACATTCCTGGATTATTCCATAACAAGAATTTTTGCCAAATTAAGCTTCTTACATAATAAGAATCCTAAGGATACGATGCCACCAAATCCGGAAGTCGATGCTTAACCTATGTAATCTCCGTGATTCTCGCATAGTGGGATTCTGGTTACTAGATTTCATAGTATCTTACCATATTAAGGAGATAATGACATCTATAAAAGGAGATCAGCTATAATCATATACGACTATTGAAACTTTTGCAAAAAATACTATAATCCTCCTTCAGCTTTCTCTTTTTAACCACAAGTAAAACCCTAACTTAAGCATCAGAGGGTTTTCGCTATACAACCGGCTTTTCACCCCCAAAGCTCTCAATTGTAATCGTAGGTATTACGAGTTTGTATTAGAAGAAGAAGGGAGATCGTTGCTAGTGCATGGGATCCACAAAAAGGATTTTTTGCTACATTAACACAACGTATCCCATTTGCCACGACAAACACTACTAAGAAAATGAGTCAAAATCTTCAAGAAATGACGAACATTTCAAACTCCATAATTACTTTTTTTTCTCTTTTCCTTAAATTTTAGTAAATGTTCCTTTTACAAAGCGAGTAAATAGTTAATATGCAATAATTTTATTTTACTTAACGAAGCATTAAAAGATATAACGTCTTATTTTTAAAAAAAAAATTAATGGAATGAATTTACCACATTGTTTATGATATATATTTAATATAAATTAAACTAACATAATGAAGATTATGACAAATTAAAAAAATATATTACATAATTTTATTAAATGATCCCATTAAAATAATTCTACTTCATTTTTTTTTTAATTTTCAAACAATTTCTTAATAAATTTAGTATCTTGTAGTTGTAATTTGATGACTTAAACTAGCAAAATACAATGCATTGCCGTCCTACCTAATAAAGCTCTATTCAAAGTACAAATTTACAACAATTTAACTCACACTAAAATTTAGTACTTATTTTTTATTGTATATGTAGTAAATAGTCAAATATACAATAGACAACTATTTTTAACATGCAAAAACTTGACAATAGAAGCATTCTTGTATTCACATGTTAGTTAATATTTAGAAGTCAATAACTTTTGTAATTAAATAAGAATATATAAAAGGTAAACAACCATTTACAGCAAAACCCCTCTCTTAATAGTGATCTCCATGTAGTCATAAAAAATTTTATTTACATTTGAACAAGTTATAAATAAGAATAAGTTTGACATTATAATAAATTATAAATTTTTTAGATCTCGTTTTAAGAAATTTGCCCCTTCATAATAATAATTATCTGTATATTGCAAAACATTTAAGCGATGTTACATTAAAAAAAGAAAAAGATTGAATAAAATATTTTTCTAAAGTTGTTTGGGATAATAATTTATACTTTAAAGTTGTTATCACATCTTTAAACTTATAGGTACGTAATAACTCTTTAGCATGGACACCTTATTGAAGCTAAAATATTTCTAACTTCTCAACCATGTTTAGAGCTTGGCATAAAACTTTTTTGTATTTCAGTACTATCATCCTTAGGATTATCTTCTTCTTCTTTTCTAATTGCAGCATGATTTATTCTTCAGTTAACATATACACAACTTGTTGCTCATTTAGATGATTAAGGAAGATATTAATATTTAGTCGATTAGTATAATGAAGTTGTCGAAGTTGATCACACAATTCTACAATGACTCTTTGATTCTTCTCATCCACTTTATTTGTAACTTGCAATTTATCAACATCAAGAGTCTTAATTTTGTAGTGCTTAAAATAATTAACAATTATTTGTGGTTTCACATCAATTGCCCATGCAAAAACTGCATTTAAAATTCTATTAAGAATATTTATATTTATTGATTATAAGACACGATTTTCTTTATCATTTCAAAAGTAGATGATTAAAGCACTGACAATAATAACTTTTAAAATTTCTAATGATACCTGTATCACACGGCTAAATTTTAGAAGTTTTATTTGGTGATAGGAACAAAACATTTATATGGTAAAGTTAAGAGAGATTCACCTTTTTTTAATGTGTAGTATAATTATCCATGATAAACAAAATATTTATATCCAAACTACTATCAAACCACTTAAGTCATTTCATGGAAAATAAAAATGTCATACATGCATTTGAATTCGTTTGATACTTCAGTTGAGATTTTTATGATTAGCATACTTAAAGTATCTTGGATTAAGAAACTTACGATGGCCCAAACTTTTAGCTCTCCAACTATTTTGTTGCAAGAGAATTATCAGCTTACATTCTATAAAATAAGTCAGATTCCTTCATATTATAAATGTCATTTCAAGCCCATTTATCTATTTCATCTTTTAATGGTGGCAAACTAACTTCAATTTACTTCATATTAACTTAGCCTCTATCCCCAAAACGACGGAAGGAATAAATTGTATGTCGTTGCTTGAACTTTTCCAACCATCCATTTGAAAATTCAAAGGAGTTAGTTTCAAGATAAAGTTACCTTAGAAAAATATTTTCATTCTCTTTTAGTAATTTACCACTCATATTAACATCCTCTTGATGGCATACAAACCATTCATAAAAGGCAGACTCCATTGTTAAGTACTTTACCATTCTTGAACGTTTTGCGTTTAGGTTCAACAATACTTCTTCTTGAAAAAGGTCGACTTATTGTTTGAATATCTTAGATATTGTTGTTTGTGGTACCTTAAAACCATGAATATCTTCTAACTACTTCATAAGATCTCTTTGCTTCTAGTTGGGGTTTGATTCTTTCATTTTGCACAACTTAACACGAATATTTTCGGTCAATTAAGTTCGTGTATTAATTTTGGATGGCATGACTGATTTACTAAAGGAAGAATGAAAGGTATTGCTTGAATTGGTTAAATAATGAAAAAAAAAACTCCACAATGGAAAAAATTATAGGGTCGTAGTTCAAAATTGACTTTCACTATGTTAAATAATGAGATTACAATCAAATATATGTTCTAGGACAGTATTAGAGGCTTAAATCATCAAGAAATAATGTTCTTAACTCTCTACAAAGAAAAACAAAATAAAATGGTATCTTTTAACGAGTTATAAAATAAAGGTAAAAAGATAGAATAACTATTTAGCTATTACTTCTACAATTTCTTCTCTCATCTAATCTCTTTGTTTTATGGATTTTTCTATACTTTATTATATATTCTAAAAATTAAAGTAAGTCACCCTTTATATAGGTTTTTGTTTTTGTTTCCTTCTTCTAGTATTACATGAATTTCTTTTGCATGTAGGATTAGACTTCTCTTTATTTATTTTATTAACTCTTTTACTCATTAATTCATAATTCGGATTGGGTAACTCTCACATGAGGTGGAAACCAACCCAACAACATTATAATTATAACTGAGAATAATTAAGTTAAAACAATAATGTTTATAATTACCCCTCTATTAAGTTATAACTTTCTCATAGTAATAAAATTAGTTTGGTCCCAACATTATAATAATAAAGAGATTTTATTGTATTTATTTGAGTTGTGATTAGTGAGACAATATTAATTTTATTTTCAATTACTACAGTTAGAATTTAAAAATTGGCCATATTGCAACTTAGATTAGTGGCATTTTACCGTAACGAAAACCTAATTAGACTGTATTTATAAATTATTAATACAACTTTATTGTAAAGAAAATTCAAAGTTAGTAAATGGTTAAGTCGATATAAATTAACTTTTTATTTAAATTTTTATCATGATTTGAGTTAATAATATAATTTAAGAAAATTTAATTATTTATGTTGTGGTTTGGTTAAATAACAATATAACATGCATTATGTAAAGGTCATCAATATTTGCTCGTCCAGAGCCAACTAATGAGCCCATGATTGCAAGTCGGGAAGGCACCAATAGGGCCTTATTGTGTACTCTTCTGTCCTTAGAATTAATGAAAATAGTATCTTGTATTGATTGTTCAACCTTGTTTGTCTAATGTATTATGATGCTTGCTTGCTCATGAATTGCTTGTATGTTGCTTGCTTGCTTGTTTTGTATTTTATTGATGTTGCCTCGAATTGTGTCTCTAGATGACATTTGCTTGTTTCTGATTATTGTCTTTTACTTACTTACGTTTATAGACAACTAACCTACTTTTGCTCACTGTGTGCAAACTTATTTAGGTTAACTTACTAGTTCAACGCGCTAGTGAGTGCCACACAAATCCAAATTTCATCTAAGAGAAAAATCAGCCCGTAATAGTTGGTATCATAGCACAAGGTTGCGATAATGATGTCTACAAAATCTAGCTTTTCAAAAGCAAACCGGTTAGATGCTCTCGAAAGAAAATGGATAAAATTGGAAGAGTGTAAACGAGCATTAGATGCTCTTAAAGGAAAATGGACAGAGTTTGAGGAGCGTCAACGAGCTTTGGAGGTAGTACGGAAAAGAGTGAACTTACCCAATATCAAGGACTTGAGACGGGCAATGATGCTATTAGAGTCCTTAAGTTCATGAGTAGGTATACTAGAAACAAAGGACGCTGACTCTAGTTCTGAGTCGTCTAATGGGAGATGTCTCGAAGATTTGGAAACACATCTTGTAGATATGCAAATGACAATATCTGAGATCGCAGAGGAGTGCCATAGCTCAGTGGGTGTGCTGCAAGAACAACTGGAGGAAGTGGACGCAAGGACGAACTTCACTACCCTAATCCTTACAACTCAATCGAGAGCCACTCCAAGCTCAGAATAGAGCCGGCAGAAGGTACCGGAACCAAAACACTATAGAGGGGCCCTAGATGTCAAAGAGCTCAAAAACTTTTTGTTTGATATTGAGCAACACTTCCGGGCTGTAAGGGCATATTCTAAAGACGTCAAAGTGACCATGGCGTCCATGTACTTGTATGGGGATGCCAAGTTGTGGTAGAGGACGAAGTACTAAGAAACCCAAGATGGACACTACACAATTGACAACTGAGAAGACTTAAAATGGGTGTTGAACAACCAATTCCTTCATGAAAATATGGTGTATCTTGCTCAGAAACAACTACATAGGTTGATCCAAATTAGGACAGTTCGCGAGTATGTAAAGAAATTCTCGGGTTTAATGTTAGATATTTGGGTTATGAATGAAGAAAACCAATTGTTCTACTTCCTAGAAAGCCTTAAACCTTGGGCCCGAAATGAGCTTCAACGAAAAAGGGTACAAGATCTCCCATCTGCACAAATTACCGCTGAACGATTGTCAGATTACTCTTGAGGTGGCCTCTAAGCAAAAAGGCCATTACCCATGTCAGAAAGGAACAATAATTGGAACAAAAAACCTAGGAATTGAGGCCCCAACAAAGGTGAAAGAGCGTTCAAGACACTAAAGATGAACTACTTGAAAAAACCAACATTTTCCAATAATGAGGAGCAAGTAAGAGGTTGTTTATATGTTGGCCATGCAATGGCCCTCATAGAGCCTCAGAGTGCCCCAAAAAGATGAGACTAAGTGCCATGACAACTGAAGATCAACTACAAGTAGCACCTACAGGTGATAAGGAGATAAAAAAAACTAGTCATATGGTGGCACTGAGGATGCTGAATGCCCTGAAGAAACAATCCGAGTGTAAAAAGCCCATAGAAAAGGGTTTTTTGTACATTGATGCCCTAATTAATGGGATCATAGCAAAAAGTGTTGTAGTGGACACAGGGGCTACTTATAACTTCATTTCCACTTTAGAAACAAATCTTCTTGGGTTAAAGCTCGAAGAGGATGTTGGTCGCATGAAGGTTATCAACTCTAAGGCCATACCTATGGGCGAGTTAGCGAAGAAAATACGAATGAAGATCAGTACTAAAGAAGGTCAAGTGAACCTTGTGGCCTTGCAGATGGATGACTTTGATGTTGTCTTGAAAATAAACTTCTTGTTAGAGAAGGGCGCAATCCTAGTTCCATCTGCCGCTAGTCTGTTAATCATGGGAGAAAGGTCTACGATGGTGCTGGCAAAGATCAAGCAACCAACAAAAGGAAAGCTCTTATCCACCCTTCAATTCAAGAAGATGATTAAGATAGGAGAACCCTTCTTCATCGCAATTCCAACCTCAGTGGAAGAGAGGGAAGAAGAGCTAACCCCATCGGAGATTGAGGATGTATTGAGAGAATTTGCAGAAGTGATACTGGATCAACTGCCCAAGACCTTACCACCAAAGAGAGCAATTGATCATCAGATCAAGTTGATGCACAGGGGGAAACTACTTTCACGTGCCCCTTACAGAATGCCCCACCAAAACTAGCCGAACCCCACAAAGAACTAGATGAATTGTTGGAGGCCGACTTTCTTAGACCATCGAAAGCAATGTTCAAAGCCCCAGTATTGTTCCAGAAGAAGCAAGATGGGAGCCTACGGTTATGTATCGACTATAGAGCTCTCAACAAGTTGACGATCCGCAACATCAATCCAATTCTGCTAATAGCAGATCTGTATAATCAGGTGAGATCAGCAAGCTACTTTACCAAGCTAGATTTTCAGTCAGATTACCATCAAATGAGGATTGCCGAAGGAGATGAGGCGAAAACAACATGCATTACCCAATATGGATCATTGTGTTCTTCTAAGGTCTTATTGTAAACCACGATGTCATCAAGATACACAACTATAAACTTGTCCAAGTATTCATGGAAAACATCATTCATCAATGTGCAGAAGGTTACAAGAGATGAGGCGAAAACAACATGCATTACCCAATATGGATCATATGAGTTTTTGGTGATGCCATTCTGGTTAAAAATGCTCTTGTAACCTTCTGCACATTGATGAATGATGTTTTCCATGAATACTTGGACAAGTTTATAGTTGTGTATCTTGATGACATCGTGGTTTACAACAAGACCTTAGAAGAACACAATGAACACTTGACTAAGGTACTCCATAAGTTAAAGAACAACAAACTCTTTGTGAAAAAATAGAAGTGTTCTTTTGCCCAAAAGCGCATCAAATTCCTTGGCCATGTGATAGAAGAAGGTTACATACAAATAGATTTGAATAAGGTGAGGGCTATCTAAGATTAGAAGACGTCGATAAGCGTAAAAGAATTACAATCCTTTCTTAGATTGGCTAACTATTACCGGCTATTCGTAGAGGGGTATTTAAAGAAAGCTGTGCAATTAACTGAATTGTTGAAGAATGGCGTAATGTAAGAATGGTCTAAGCAATGTAAAAGAGCCTTCGACAGCTTGAAGGAAACAATAATAAAAGATCTGGTTCTTAGCCTTTTAGATATTACCAAGCAGTTTAAAGTGCAGACCAATGCATCTGATTTTGCATTAGGGAGAGTTTTATTGCAAGAAGGTCACCTGATAACTTGTGAGAATCGAAAGTTATCAGACCCAGAGCGGAGGTACACTGCTCAAGAAAATGAACTCTTAACGGTGTTACACTGCGGATATAGAGACACTATCTACTAGGATCTAAGTTTGTGGTGAAGATAAACAATACAGCTGTTAGCCATTTCCTTACACAGTCGAAGTTGACTTTGAAACAAGCCCAATGGCAAGAGTTTCTTGCGAATTCAATTTTCACTTTAAGCACAAAGTAGGAAGTTTAAATAAAGTGGCTGATGCTCTAAGCCGCAAGTTAGAATTCACGAGTTTAAAGAGGGTAGCGTCCATGTCAACTGCAATGGTTTTTATACCCCTCAGAGAACGCATCAGAGAAAACCTAGAGAAAGATCCGGTTTGCCAGACTATTATGAAGATGGTGGAGGAAGGGAAGACTCACCGATTTTGGGTGGAAGACGAACTTTTGTGGACAAAGGGCAATCGCCTATACGTTCCAAAAGTTGAAGATCTACGGAAAACTCTCATGAAGAAGTGTCATGATACCTTATGGGCAGGTCATCCGAGATGGCAGAGAATGTACACCTTATTGAAGCAAGGGTACTATTGGTCACAGATACGGGATGATATAGCAGAGTATACCAAGACTTGCCTTATCTACCAATAAGATAAGGTGGAAAAGCTGAAGACCCTAGGATTGTTGGAGTCGCTGAATGTACCAAGCCGACCGTAGGAGAGTGTCTCACTTGACTTCATCACCAACCTTCCGAGCATTAGTAACTTAACTTATATTTTGGTGGTTGTTGACAGGTTTTCTAAATATGCAACATTCATTCCAACCCCAAAATACTACGGAGCAGAAGAAACGGCGAGACTATTCTTCAAGCATGTGGTGAAGTATTGAGGAATACCACAGTACATTGTGAGCAATCGGGACCCCAGATTTGTCAAAACATTATGGTCCAAATTGTTTAATCTTCTTGGGTCGCAACTGAATATCTCATAAGTTATCATTCCTAGACCGATGGATAGACAGAGAGATTTAATGGGATGCTGAAAGAGTATTTGCGACATTTTGTTAACACTAACCAGAAAAATTAGGCGTAATTACTTGACGTAGCTCAGTTTTACTTTAATGCAAGGAAGAGCTTAGCTATAAAACAAAGTCTCTTTGAAGTAGTGACTGGACAACAACCACTTCTACCTCACACAGTTACAAAGTATAATGGAAAGGTCTCTCGAGCTTTTAATTTCACCAAGGAATGAAGAACTAACTCCGAAATGGCTCAAGCTTACTTGGAGAAAGCCACCATTAGGATGAAGAAGTGGGTAGATAAAAATAGAAGACTGCTTGAGTTCAAGCCTGAAGACTTTGTGTTAATTAAGTTAATTCCAACATAGCTTAGATTCAGGTGAAGCTGAGATCAGAGACTAGTGCGGAAGTATAAAGGTCCAGTTCTAGTCATTGCCAAAGTAGGGAATACTTCGTACAATGTCGAGATACCAGCCTAGATGAAGATGTACCCGATCTTTCATATTAGCAGTTTAAAGCCATACCACTCTGACAATGAGGATTTTGCGCACAACCAACCAGTAAGAGATGAGATCAAGGAGCAACCACAAAATAAGACTAACAAAGAAGTAAAAGAAATTCCAAAAGAAAAAAAAGTAAACATTGGGGGAAGACTACGCTATAAGGAGTTTCTTGTGAAGTAGAAGGGTTTTAGAGAAGAATAAACCAACTAGGAGAAAGCCGAAAAACTGAAACCGTTTTAGCAGAAAATTGAATACTTCAAGACAGCGCAATCGTCGAGAACGCCGATAGATTAGGTAGAGGAGGATGTAAAGGTCACCCGTATTTACTCCTCTAGGGGCCAACTAATGAGCTCATAGCCGCAAGTCAAGGAGACACCAATGGGGCCTTATTATGTACCCCTTTATTCTTGGAATTAATGAAATGAGTATCTTGCATTAATTCTTCAATCTTGTTTGTCCAATGTGTTGTGATGATTATTTGTTCAATATTAGTTTGGTCATGGATTGCTTGTATATTATTTGCTTACTTGTTGTGTATTTTATTAATGTTGTCTCGAATAGTATTTCTAGACGATATTTGCTTGTTTCTAATTATTGTATTTTATTTACTTACTTTTATAGAGAACTAACCTACTTATACTTACTGTGTACAGACTTATTTAGGCTGACTTATTAATTCAACACGTTAGTGAGTGCCGCACGAATTCGAATTTCATCTAAGAAAAAAATTGGCCCGTAACACATTGCATTCTATGCTCTAAATAAATAGGTATACATTTAACTTGAAAATTGAGATTTTTTAAGAAACAGTCAACAATAATTCTTACAAATTTTTGTATTCACTTTTATTATATTATTATTATTACATAATTTAACTAAATTGACAACCCATCAAAATATTTCTAACTACATCCGTTAATATACATATCTCTAATTTTTTGAGTACTTTAAGCACTAGTCTCCTTCTTTGGGCGGGACAAAATAAAAATATTATTTAATGTAATATTTAATTAATTAATTAATTTTTTTATCCATATTTATTAAAATTTAAATTATAATTATTTTTAAATAATATTATTTAAGTATTTCGGAGCCATCATCAGCCACATCTTTTTTATTAATTAGGAATACTCCGAGGGACTAATTAGAAAAATCATTTAAGCTTGATAATTTTACTCAATTTTTATTATTGTCAGATATTATTTTAATTAAAAGCTTTTCGTTGTCACTTGTCAGTAGTGTAACAGTAACAGTACTCCGTCGTTAGCATCTACATTACACCGTGTGTGATTGTGTGTAATTTGTACCTCAGTCAGACAGTCGTCAATCATTAATTGCATGCACGATGGTTTCAATTTTCAATGACGGAGAATTATGACTTTCAAAAATGGTGAGCGTGCAAATCCATCTTCAAACTCTGAAAATGATACATACATACATACATACATACATACATACATCCGTACATCCATACCACTTTCTTTGAGTGCTAAACTAGTTCGT
>JAXCLQ010000005.1:5927908-5969867 GCA_035584115.1 Cedrela odorata | reverse complement strand
AAAAAATATTTATAAATTTATTTATATTTTATTTTTAGTTATATATAATTTATAATTATAACAATCTATTTTGATAGACAAGAAATTGTCATACCACATAAGTTTTTTTTTTTTAATTTTCTAGATTATATGGGTTTGTTTGTAATTAAATAAAATCCAAAGAGAGGTGAATACATTTACATATTTACATATTTTGTATGGCAAATGGCAAATCTAATGTCTTTAAGGGAACGAAAAACTTTAATTGAGATACAAAATTATTTGTGTTTGACATTATTATTAAAAAAAGAAGAAGCATACACTAGTTTATGGGATGTAACATAGTGTAATCGTTGGTACTAGTAGACTAGTGTATAAGAGCAAAAGGGACAAAAATAAAATGAGCACACTATGTACCAAACACTCAAAAGAATACAAAACGAAAACATAAAAATCATCTATAAAAACTATTACAAAGTAATACGGTTGGTCAAAAAGCAAGAAGTATTGAATATCAAAAGGGGGTGATGATTCTAACTCTCAACTTTGAGAATGTTAACCTCGTATATTGGCTAGAGAAATTACTACACATTAGATACCACAAATTTTTACTTGCATACATTGCATTGTATGATTGAGAAAGTTTTAATTATTTAATAATTTTTGAAATTTTAATTATTTAAGTTTGTTGAATTGTTGTACCGATAATATGGCAGGCACACTGAAGGTGTTGTAAATTTATTTTACATGAGAAAAGAATAATTTTTATTAACATAAATTGATCTATTGAGAAAAAAAAATTCATCATTTTCTTTATATATTTAATCACTAACAGAAAATAATAAATTTATTCTAAAAATAAATATAAAATAACTTAAAATTTAGTTATATTATATTTAAAGTGATAGATATTAGATGCATATGATTGTTAAAGTGATAAATATTATATACATATAATTTACAAATAATTATATATGTTCAAAAATTATTTTTCTTGTGTGTGCTGTGCTGGTTGGTTCAAATTATAAAATTTTTGTGGTGGGATAAGAGGTACGAGGTTTGAATCTCCGTCACAACGGGGAGAGATTTGGTTCTATAATTAAGAGAAGAGAATTTTGTAATATAAAATATAAAACTTGTATTATAAAAATTAATAACAACTTAAACATTAAAAAAAAAATTTAATATTGCAAATTTTATGTTTTATTTTATTGATAATAGATTTTAAGTTTTTTTTTAATATTGCAATTTACTGCTATAATATAATATAATATAATATATATTATAAAAATAGAAATAGCAACTTCAACATTAGATTTTTACTTTATATTTTTAATATTGCAAATTCTATGTTACAAATTTTGTGTTGTACAATAAAAATGCTAAAAGCAAAAATCAATTTACAGGATGAAACTATAATAAATACAAGGGCTATCTATAATGGTACAATTTACTTTTTTTTTTTTTTTTTAAATAATTTTTAAAGTTATAGATTATATTTAATTTTTTTAAAAAAATTAAAATATATAATAAAAAATAATATCATTAAGTATACAAATTCTATCTATAGAAACTAATGTGATGATAAATTTATATTGATATTGTTGATATCTAATGAATTTGTATAAAAATTTAGAATGGGTGTTTGAAAGAGAAATTGCAAAAGAAGAGGGTGATTAAGCCAAATAAAAAAAAAAAAAAATAACATAAAATTTGGATTTAAGACTCGGAAGAGAAGGTAAATAGAAGAAAAGAAAAAAACTTTAGTCAAGATTTAGTTTTGTAGGCCGTTGATTTACAGATGCATGTTCCCCATTGAATGACACATCGCTCGCGTGTACGCCACGTCTGCCTTCTCGTCTTTTAATCAACGAATACGCAACAACATTAATGTGCCTGTCTGTGTCTCGTCTCTTCACTTCTTACTTTCTCTCTCTCACTCTGCTTTTTCTTTCTTTTTCTTTCCCTCTTAAGATTTCTGAATCAAAAGCTATGTTAAGCTCCAATCCCTTGGAATCATTTCAACCAACATTCTATTTTTGACAATTCCCTCCCACTTTCTCTCTTGTTCTTTAGACTGCTCTTAGAAGAATCTTTGATTGTTACTTTTTCTTTTATGAATTCTAGGCAATTAGTTTGCACTTGCCAAAAAAGAAGTCTTACTCATCATCAAATCAAATCAAAATCTATCTTCCAACGCCACTCTTCACCACAAATCAAATAATACACAAATTCTCTTTCGTTCACTCACTTGCCGTTTTATACTAGGTAAAATTTGTCCATATAATTTTCACTGTCTTTCTTTCCTTTTCAAGTTTAAGTTAGTCTTGATAGCAACTAATCGAGAGTATATTTTCTAGAATTTTGTTACTGAATTCTCTGATTCTTGAAAATCTGGCAATTGGGTTGAGAATTTTGGTTTTTTGGCTGTGAAATCACAATGTCATGGCAAAACCGGAATATAGAAGGAAAAAGTAGAGGTATAAGCAAGATCAGAAAGCGAGGCTGCTCATCGTCTTCTTCATCTTCATTAGTACAAAAATACAGATTTAAACGTGCAATTCTGGTAGGAAAGAGAGGTGGCTCAAGCACGCCTGTTCCGACATGGAAAACAACCGCAAAATCACCAACTTTAGCAATGCCATCTGTTGAACAACCCAACTGTTTGCCTTCTCAGAGCGGAGTTAAGGGCAAGGAAGTTTCAGTTTCAGCACGAAAACTTGCTGCCACTTTGTGGGAAATCAATAAAATCCCTTCCCCTCAAGTGAAGAAAGATTTAGAAGTGACAAAGGACAAGAAAGATTTCAGAAGCAGGGAGAAATCTTTGAGAGGTTCACAATCTGCTACTTTGCCTCCACATTTATCAGATCCATCATACAGTCCTTTTTCAGAGGTGGGATATCTCTTAGTTTTTTTTGAAGTATTTATTTTGTTTTTGTTTTTAATGTCAATTTCTTGGTCTATTGAATTATGCAGAGAATGGATCGATCTAATGGTAATGCTAGGAGGAGAAGAACATCAGTTGTTTCTCAGAAGATTCAAGTAGGTGATTACAATTTGGGGGCTATGGACTCTGTTAGCACTGCTAGTTTGATGGAGGTAAACTAAACGACAACTTATACATAAATGGCATATAGTCTTTGGGTCGTTTTCAATGAAACATTTTCATGTTTGAAAAGATAAGTAGTATAATATAACGACAAGAGTAACAAATAAGAAATGTTAGGCACTGCATTATTTGATGTTATGTAAAATGTCTAAGGAAATGGCCCATTGTTCATAGCATCTACTGGGATTTTTTCTACAACAATTTTATAAAATTTAACTCCATTAATTTAAATTATATAAAAATTTCAATATATTCTCCTAACAATTCTTCCGAACCATTTTTTTTCCTTCTTTTCCTTTTGGTGTCCATGTACATGTATTATATATTTGCAAGTTGGTATATCCAATTGATACATGAAAATTTGTTTTAAGAAAAAGAAGGGAAAGAAATGGTTGAATCCTTGGATTGGGTTGTTTTATTGAGGGTAAGTTTGAAGATTATGAGAAAACAAGCATACTGATCTCAGACAATAAAATGCAGATAGAAGCTCTTTCTCAAGGCAAGGCTCATAGTGGATGCTTAATTGGAATTAAAACCCGTTTGAAGGATGTCAGCAGCAGCCTAACTGCATCAAAAGAGCTTTTGAAAGTTTTGAATCGTATTTGGGGTCACGAAGAACAGCATACTTCAGGCATATCCCTCATCTCGGCTATACGGGCTGAGATTGATCGAGCTCGTATCCAAGTTGATCAATTGAGTAAGGATCAGCGGTCGAATCACAATGAGATTGAATACCTTATGAAGCATTTTGCAGAAGAAAAGGCAGCTTGGAAAAGGAAGGAGCGAGAGAGGATTCGTGATGCCATAGCATGCATAGCAGAAGATCTTGAGGTAGAGAAGAAGCTTAGAAGACAAACAGAGAGATTGAACAAGAAGCTCGGAAAAGAATTGGCAGAGACAAAATCGTCTATGTCAAATGCCGTGAAGGAGCTTGAGAGTGAGAAGAGGGCCAAAGAGATATTAGAGCAAGTCTGTGATGAGTTAGCTAGAGGCATTGGAGAAGACAGAGCCGAGGTGGAAGAACTAAAGCGAGAATCTGTTAAAGTTAGGGAAGAGGTGGAAAAGGAGAGGGAAATGCTTCTACTTGCCGATGTGTTGCGTGAGGAGAGAGTCCAGATGAAGCTCTCTGAGGCTAAGTACCATTTTGAGGAGAAGAATGCTGCCGTAGAAAGGCTAAGAAATGAGCTTGAGGCTTACATGAGAACCAAAAAGGTTGAAGAGAATGGTGATATGTCTCCACATTTTGAGAGAATCACGGAACTTGAAGCTTATTTGAAGAAAATCCAATTTGGTCCTTCTGAAAAAGGAGAGACAAGAGAAGATGAAGGGGAACTAATCAATGGAGAAGAGCGCGAAGGAGATGACTCGGCTGATAGTGATCTTCATTCTATTGAATTAAACATGGACAATGGTAGCAGCAGTTACAAGTGGAGTTATGCTTATGGAGATGATGATCAAGATGGTTTGAAGAGAGCATCAGTTGATAAAGGATTCAAAGGAAGAAAATCTCTTGAGAAAATTCAATGGGCGAGCATTTGTTTCAAAAGAGGATCTTCTAATGGCAGAGAGCAGGACTTGCATGAGCATTCAGGCGAGATTGACAGGGAAAGATTAGCCGAGATTCTTTCGCAAACTGAAACACAAGATCATGCCGACGAAATTAAGAGATATCGATCAATTATGAGTCTTAGAGACCATATATTATCTGGTTCTAAAATGGCATCGCTACAAAGCTTTGCAAGTCCAACTCGCCAATGGGGGCAATCCTTGCCTTTGCAGGATCATCCTGGTAGTGCAGGTTGGGAAAGTCAGGGCGATGACCCAAAGCAAAAGGCGGCTGATACAAGAGGTGAACGGCGGATTTCAACTAGTTCAAGACATTAATTCTTTTGCTGAGTTCCTTGTTGCTTCTCCCGACAACTGGTGGTGGTCGGTTTGGTTTGCTTGCAATCTCCTAGTCCTAAAAATAGTCCCTCTGTCGAATGTTTTTATGCTGATGAATCAAGTAATTTCAGAAAGCAAGATGTACATAGAAGATTATACGAAGCCTGGCTCTAAGGATTTTGTACTTTGAGTTTTGCAGTATGTATTCCCAAACTTTGTTTGTTAAAGTTACAGTAGCATTATTATTCACTTCCTGGAAGTATAATTTTGTGTGTACTGGATTTTTGCAAATACAGCTTTGACCATTCTAAAATTTTGAAGAAACTTGCTACGATTGTTGGGCCGAATTCATCCAACAGCAAATTAGCTAAAGATTATGGCATCAGTACACGACACTAACATGAAGACAGTCTCAAATTTGTAGTAAGTGTTAATAATACATGATAATTTGAGAGCCGCCAGACTCGGCCAATAATGCTGCTTCGATGATTGAGGCGCTGTCAGGCATGTGATTTTATTCTAAATTCCAAAACTGAAAAAGAAAAATAAAATTTCAACGTGTTTACTTTCTTTATTAATCTAGTAATATTAGATTAGTTGCTTCTTTTGTTCTAAGCATTTTATTAAACTCTGGCACCGCCACCGATTTCCCTGACACTGATTTTTTTATTTTGAATTTTTTATTAGATAGGCAATTACTACCATTAACTGTTGCTAACCAACTCAATAACAGTGCATTTTGCTTTTATTATAGAATAAGAATCACTACGTTCAAAATGGTGTAACCTTACATTTGTATTATACAATAAAATTGATTGATAACAATAAATGTCATTGATATGACACTACGAAATACAAATATGAATCCCTTCTAATATCTAAATAGTTTGGGTTGAAATTTTCCCTAAAACCAAATGGTGTGAAGTTGACGCATCAAGATGTATTAATGCCAGAATTTTTTTTAAACAACTTAGTCACAGCCACTCAATAGGGAAAATCGCACACAAAAGAATGGCTACAACTGATTCAAAAACAAGGCATGCCGCAAATATCCAGAAGTGAATGTTATGTGTAAGAGTTATATATGTTTCTTGCATTCACAAATTGCAGGAATAACAACAAAAGCATGACTAATAATTTTCAGGCAATAATTAACACCAATTTACACTTGCTAAATAGCGAGAGAACAAATTAAAGTTTCAATGCATTGAGAGACTTGTTAGTATGGGATAAGATATGAGAGCAATTGTGCAGAGAATTCTGTACGGAATAGGTACAACAGTAATTACATAGCTGACCTCAGTATGTAGATGGTCACAGAGCCAGTGTCCATCTGATTATTAACTAAAGGGGCAACTAGACTTGGATGACAACTCAACCCTAGTTGGCCCTGGAAGCAACTACTTGTGAGAGCCTTCTGTTTTGGCGGACGCTGATGTAAAAGAAACTGGGGTTGCAGGATGAGCCCTCACGATCAAGCTAAGGACTTCGGGTCTTGAGTAACGCCTAACCACATCGAAATCAAATTTTGCCTGCTCCAAGATCTGGGCATTATAGATGATCATCAGAAACAGAGTTTCACTCTTGAAACATATCAGAAACATAGCTGAAAAATAATAAATCTCAAAACAGAAAGACAATGAAGCTTTTGGGAGTTGGCATGCTTAGCTCTGACCAGATTATGTTTTCTGGAGGATTTGAAAGAAAAGAAAATTTTCATTTTCCCATACTTGGAATGAGATTACTAGTTAGGGTCAACCAGATAAGAGTATTCCTACCTAGAGGACATGCATGCACGCATACATATCAAGAGAAGACAAAATATGATCGATCTATTAAAACCTACTTCTTTTTATAAGTAAAATGATAACTCAATTCACAAATGTTAACATCTAACAATAAGGGCCTCGATCAAAATGCAAAAGGTTTTGTCCATCATAATATTGACTCCAGTCACTACTCTGCCAGAAGAGAGGATAAATTATCCAAATGTTTAGACTTTGCTTGCATAAAAAACGAGGAATGATTTCCAACAGTGAGTGTAGAATAGTATCTGTCTTCCTGATAGTCACTGGATGCCATACAATCTGATCAAACACTGATAACGTGATATCTATAAAGTGCTGCCATCTTTGTTCAGCTAAGAAGGTTTGTTGAAGATTGTAAAAGAAACGTTACTAAAAGTTCATTCCACACAAGTATGTTCACAAAATACATTTTTGTTGATAGGATAATCCTAAAATTGGTTCAGTTGCATGCTAATTATTACGCCTCAAGAAACACAATATCGTAACTTTATCAATAGTTTTCAGTCAAAGCACTGTACTATAAAAATCAGCACACATCCTTGAGGCTCTTTCCAAGCAACCTTATGCTGTCTATAGTTTTATTGTTGTCTTGAAATAAATTTGAATCTTAAATCTACCCAAGATACTCGAGAATATATTTGCTTTGTAGATTCTCTATGAATGACAACAGCGATAGAAACTATTAAAGCTCAGAAAAGATTACAAAAAAAATTTAGTTCTAGGCATCTAAAAACTGAAAACATGATTTACCTAGATCTGCTGAGATGAGAGCCTCTCCATCATAATTGGGTCCAGCCAGAACAGTCCCTGATGGTGAAATGATAACACTGCCTCCAGCACAGACAACAGACTCTGGTGTAAGGTCCTATTCTGTGCCAGAAAATACATATTCTGGAGGAGGCGGGTAATCTTTCCTTCAGCAGAACTGGTCGGCTGACAAAACAAAACATCCTCCCTCAATAGCAATATGGGTCATCGATGCTAGCCATACATCCCTGGCATCAGCTGTAGGTGCACAATATATTTCGATGCCCGGAAGCAGTTTAGTTTTGTAAGCAAAGATAAGGTATTGATGGTTTATTCATACTTAATACAAATAAGGTAAAATAGAAGAAAGCAGTAATTCAATTTCCAGAAAGGAAAATGTTATCATGCCAATTATAGTGTTAACAATTAATCTACATTGTACCAAGAGGTATGTTTTCCATTCGAAAGACAAGCTGTTCTTCATTTTTTAAATGCGTTTATAAGGATGGGCCATCATTTCACAAGCAGCATCAAACAATAATCAGACTTGGTAAGACTTCACTACCAGAAGCCACGGTGGATGACAACTTTAGCAAGATTTTTCTTTCTTTTTAAATGTTTCAACCAAATTTACAGGTATTACCAAAGCAATACTCCAAGATTAAGCTCATCTAATATAAAGAGTGTGAAATTAGGCCAAAGCCAGTTTCAAGGAGACCACAGCACAGCATTGAACTAGCAAAGCCAGTAGCCAGGACAATAATCCCATCCCTAGTTTGAAATTTATTCCATTTCCTACTTGAAGTATGCTCTTTATGATCTTGGCTCATGATTCAATTGCCATGTATTTAGCTATTGAGCCTCAAAGTTTATGCTTTTATGTGATAGCAGCATCAAAAAGAAAGTCTAAATTTTCCATGGAAGCCGGCTTTTTTTCCTTAATAAACCACACCACACAGAAAGGAAAGAAAAAAAATTAACAGAAACATATTGGAAGAAATAAAAATTATGGATCAAGCACCTGGAGAGAACTGCAAATGGTACTGAAGGTTAATTAGAACACATAAAAAAATTAAATGACTAACCTTTAGCTACATTGCTGTCCTAAGAAGTGGCATTCTATTTTCCCAACAAATGGCAGCACCTATTTTTCTGATTGGAGTCTCAAATACAGGAATTGTTGATCCATCTCCAAATCCCCAAATTATATGCTCCAATGCTGTTGGCATGACTTTTCGGTGCTTCTGTAGGAAACGACCATGAGAATCAAAAAAACAAAACGGTGCAGTACAGTGTATGTCCATCTCTCTCTATCACACCCATTACCAAATACACCTTATAATTCCCAACCATAGCTGCCAATCGCTCAACTTCAGGACCTGCAAATCAGTAGAATTATTAAAAAAGAAAAAAAAGCCAAATATTATGTGAAAAACGGTGATCAAAAACTTTTGTTTATGTCCATACATCAATGTACGATACAAGTGATAAATGGGAGCTAGTTTCGACAAATACTATACAGGAAAGTGGATACCAGTACCTCAGTACAACAATTACAGGTGTGTTTGCGAGTCCTTTTGTAGAAAGTGTTTTTAAGTATTAATGTCCTCTTGCACCTAAAAACACTTTCTAAGAAAAAGAATTAATGAAGTGTTTTTTTATTTTATTTTTTAAAGTATTTCTTCAACCTAAAAAAATGCTTTCCCCAAATTGACTTATCTAGTGCTTCCCCATAAGAAAATAACTTAACATGCTTTGCTTTTGATCCCAAAGGTGCTTATCTCTATTTGAGCCAAACCACATAACATGAGAACAATGAGCTTCTGATTAAAAAAAAAAATTCTATCCAAAAATTGCTTCTGGAAAGAGCACCAATCAAGTACTTCTCTGAAAGTACTTCACAATTACTTTTGTGACCCCAAAAGCGTTTCTTTAATTCAATCAAACACCACAAAATAGACCAGAATGTGCTGTTAGCACTTCTAACAGCGCCAAATCACTCCCAAATGCACCCTCAAAGTTTTTACAAACTCTAACATTCACATAATTGCTTGAATACTACATAATCAAAAACCCATCTAAAAATAATAAATTAGCGAATTCACAAGAAGCACAAAATCAAATTTTTTAGTGACACCGATTCACTGACTACGGTCCAAAAATAATCAGCAAATAAATTGATAGGCTCACTAACCAGGAACATAAATGGCTGAAGCATGGTACTTCATAAACTCTTCTTTACCCTTAGCCGCTCGATTTCCAATAGTCACACCAAAGTTTGAACCACGCGAAGATCTAACTATGAAGGCCTCTGGAAACACAACTAGCTGGGACCCATAGCCGCCGCTTCAGACAATAATCTCTCCTCCTTATCTTTAATAAATTACAAGTTAGAATAGAATCAACATTTTCGTTTCACTATCACTTTAAGTAGTAGAAAAAAGTCAATACCCAGTGTGGCCGGAGTGTCGTAGAAGATGGTGGAGGAGTGGACGACAGTGGCACGGACGGTGGGTGTGGATGAGTCCGCACCCATGTCGACTTCGGCGAAGAGTGGTGGGTCTGCTGCTACTGGCGCCATTTTCTTTGTTTGTTTTCGAGCTTATGTTGTCTGTTCTAGATTGGTCATGCAAGTATAAGTGGTGATTATGCTACGATTTGCCGTTTTGGACACGGAATGCTTCTAGATTTTTCAGTTTTTTATTTGTTTCAAAATCCTATCCAATTTCAACGGTTCAATCTGATTGGTCTCGGTGTTTAGTTTGCTACTAACACTATACGTGCTAATTTTTATTTTCTGATATTGATGACGTGGATTATATTTAATTTTTCTAACTTTAAAAATTATTCATTACACCATCTTATTATTGGTGAATACTATATAATTGATAAAAATTTGATATATGTAATAGTTTTCTTAATTTATTTAAAATGACATTCAAATGTACTATTACAGTCATGATCTAAATTCTTAATAAAATTATTAATTATAATTGTAAGGTTAGTATTTAAAAAAAATTAAAAAATGAGAAAATATATATTTAAGATGATTTATTATAATTACTATAATATATTTTTTTAAATCATAATCATTTAAAAGTTAAACATAACCTTATTGTTCTTAAATTCATAAAACTCATTGATTAAACTAATGAATAGGGTTTGCAAGCGTATTTTTAAAATTTAATAGGATTAGAATTTTTAAGAGTGTACGTGTGTTTTTTCTCAAAAATAAAATAAAATTGATTCATTTTAAAATTACATAATTATAAATAAAAATATAATATAATTAGAAGCATGACTAAGAAGAAAAAAGTCTTTAATGATGTGCCCATTAATTTATTATATTACATTACATATTTGTTTTATATGTTATATTTATTGATTTAATTTCAAAATTATAAAATATGATGATTGTATAAAATGATTAAAATAATAAGATACTCATAGAGTCTTATGGCTAAACTCAAAACCATCAATTTGGTTCAATACTATTTTAGGAGTAATATATTATACATTTCCAATAGTAATTATCTCGAGTAATATGTCATTTATTGATTAAATAGTAAGTTAGATAATAAGTTATTTTAAAAATTATGAAAGTTCACCATCAAATAAATATATGAAAATTATATGAAATGTTAAAAGATTTTAGAAATATTATATTATTTATTGATGCAGTAAAAATTCTTCCTTTGATTTCGTGCACTAATAACAATACTTTTCTTCCTTGAATGCTTTCTAACCTGTAATTACAATTAAACTTTAAGGTTAAAAGTCAGTTGTTCGGTGAAAACCCTCCGATATTTAAATTAGAGTTTTACTTATGAATATTTTTTTGGAAAAGAGAATTAAAGGAGAAAGAGAATATATGTATGCTTTAGGTTAGTTTTATCATCCCTACTTGGTAGCCATTAACCTCTTTTTATACTCGTGAGTTTATCAAATTTAGTAGAATTCCTACGGAATTTGAAAATAAGTATCTCGCCATACGAGGATCACAAAGATTCCATACAGTAAGCATCGGCTTTCGAATTTTATTGGATCATGTGTTTTTTATATGAAGCTTGCTCTTAGGATTCTTTTCATATAAGAAGTCTTAATAGGTAAGAATACGTATTAGAGAATAATCCGGGAAAAAATATGAGAAGGAAGTGAACCCTTCACAAATCTGTAAGTGTTGAGGGGTCTTAGAGATATCTATATGAAACTTCTCTATTCGTCGGAGATGAGTTCAAGTTTTGTCCATCCAAAACCTTTATAAGTTGACAAGACCTTTGCAAGCTGTGGCTGAGACCTTTATATCAATTTGGGATACCGATCCGAGACCTTTATAAGCTGACGAAGGCCTTCGTACCAATTTGGGATGCTTACTTGAGACTTCCTTACTCTCTTAAGTTCAGGCTTCCGAGGAAGCCTCGTGCTTTTACTATTCGGACTGTTCTTCTCCGGCGACGTTTGGTCTCAGAACGTTATTAGTTTCCCTATACAGGGCCGTTTGGGGCCTGTTATTCCTATGGGCTTTAGGTATATTGGACTATATACCAAACATTAAGCCCGCAAGTTTTAGTCAAAAATAATTATTTTTTGACAAAAACTAAAGTACTCGTTCGAAAAGACGTGCTTGCTTGTTGCCCTTAAATGTTTAACTTGAAACTCGTCTGCTTCCAATACATGGCAGAAGGTAACTATCTCTTGGAATCATGATGCCTCAGGCCCCTAGATATCTAACTGTCCTTAATGATGACCACCTTTTTTTTCATAAATGAGACACATCCCCTCAACTTCTACTTCGATGTGGCAACATCTTATCCATTGATTTGTAACGTGCATTGGCGGTTGGTGTTCTTCCCCTCCTTTAAATACTTCGTCTTTTACCTTTTTACTTTTTCCGTTTTCACCTTTACGCCGTCACTCTTCCTTTGCAAACAATTTCAATAGCAACAAAGCAGTAGCAATTTGGTTTCAAATATGACAACTTCAAGTTCTTCTTTTCAGCAACTGTAAACAGTAAGTATTCTTTCTTATTTGTTCATCTATTTGTTGTTGATTTTGTGACATAATTGATCGATTAAGGAACTTGGTAGACGTTTGCTTAGGTTTAAAGACCTTTAGGTTAACCCTCTTGAGTTATTGATGACCTTAGAACGGTCTTTAACCCCTTATTTTTCTTCTGTAAAAAAACAGAAAATGGCCTCTAAAGGAACAACTCTGAAATGGGATAAGCTATCGTTCCTACCAATTCTACTATTTTGGTAAGGCAAGACTTAACATAATTTGAAGCAAACAGATTCGCCTCCTCTATAATAGAATTAGATTTAGAAGTGTATACTAGGTTGTACAGAATTCCCGAAGGAGTCTATCTTAGGGTTCTAGAGGCAAACGAGCTTCTGAGCTGTCCTCTTGAAGGCGAGACAGCCTTCAATGAGGAATTTTTCCATGTAGGTGTCAGACTTCCCCTATAAAATTATTTTACCAGAATCCTTACTCCCTTTGGTATCCCTCCGTATCAATTGAATTTAAACAATTTGAGGGTTTTGTAAGGGCTGCACGTTCTATGGCATTAGGTTTTAGACTTTGACCCCTCTCTTGAAAAGATTGAATGTAAGTACATACTAAAAAGGAACCCCATAAAAAATCCTAGGTGGTTTTACTTTCAAAACCGACCTGGTGAGATAAACCCCATCACTGGTAACCCCACCTCTAACAAGAACTAGAAGAAAAAGTGATTTTTTGTTGGAGGTAACTGGAATTTCACCCCCCATTTTCACGTGCCGAGAGCTTTTAGGGAAGCGGTTACTTAGGGCGGTAAGCCTACGTTAGACCTTCATAGCCGAGAAAGGGTTAGACTAGCTAGGTTATTAGCCTCTGACTAGAATATTTTTTTCTCAAAAGATGAGATAATTTCCTCAGGTCTCGTCGATTTTTGAGTATCTAGGGACCAATTGGTCTCAGAAAAGGCCACTCTACAAGGTAACTATTTTAGGGTAAACCATCCTTGAGTTTGAGTTGCCATATCTGATCTTTGATTAATATTGCAGGCGAGATGGCCTCCAGAAATCCTCCTCTAGACTCCTTTGAGGTCTTACAACAGTTGGCCAAGAAGAAGAGAGCTAGGAAGGCTTCTCAAGCTCAGAAGGTTGCCTCGAAAGGCCCGATTAAAGCCTCGAGAGTGGTTAGTGCCTCCAATTCGGCTCGCTCCCTAACTCTTAGTAAAGGGGTGGTGATCTGAGGCCCCGCACCTTCCCTCTAGCTTCCTTCGTTGACAAAGGAAAGGGAAAACGCAAGGCTGTAACTTCCGAGGAGAGGGCCAAGAAGAAGAAGCAGAAGTTTGGCCAGGCCGACAAGGAGTCGGTCGGATCGTGCGAACTCCTTCTCGAGGATCTTTTTATGGGAAAGCTGGAGTTCTTTGAGCATTTCCTCCCCTGTATCAATCTGCAAGTCTAGAGTATCAGCCACAAATTTTCTGAAGATATTGCTAGGCTCTCAGGGGAGTTATTATTAAATTTCTAGCTGAAATGGTTGGGTCAGGTGAGTGTTTTTCCTTGATTTTTCATAACCAACGAAACCTATTATAACTTCTCCTGACGACCTTGTGTTGATGTTTTTCTAGCTTTTCTACTCAACCATGTTGCAGCATGGCGCACTTACGGGTGATTTTTCTCAGGCATTCGAGGCCGAAAAGAGGGCAGAGCAGGTGGAGAAGAACTTAGCAGTAGAAAGGACCAAGTTTGAATATGACATAGGTACATTGGCTCAAGAACGAGAAGAGCTCCAGGTCAGGGTGGCCACAGCGGAGTCTTCTCTTGCCGAAGGCTGAGGGGTTCTAGAGTCTGAGCTTAACAACTTGAGAGAGGAGAGTATGAAGAGTCGCTAGGATTTCAATAGGTCATGCGAAGAGCTGCGAGAGTGTTTAAACTCAGAGAGGCAGCGGAATCTGCTTTTAACAAGGCAGATTGTTGAGAAGGATGAAGAGATGTAGGCTCGTCTTTTAGAAAGGGTCAATGAGAGCATTGATCTAACTTGCGAGACGTTGCAAGGCGAGTATCCTCATCTCAACCTCAGTTGGTTGTATGAAGCCTTAGGGAGGGAGCCTTTGCGCCAAGATGGGGAGCTTTTAGATGGTGTTCTTCTGGAAGGGGAAGAACATCCTAATCTAAAGATCAACAGTGTCCTCTGGTGGAGTCTCCTTTGGGTTCTCATACTGCTTCACCAGCCGCTGGTGCAACCAAGCAAGTAGAGGTACCTTCTACCAAGGTGATGCTGATCAATTCGTCTCCCGAGGCTCCCATTGTTGTCGCCACCGTCGACGCTCTAGAGGGCACTTTTGCCTCAGACCCAGCTGATTCTCCAGCTAATCCAAGCGTTGATCAGACAACCATTGTTGATTGATTTTTTTTTTGAAATGTAATGGACTTCAATGAACTTTTCAATAAAAGTTTCGATTTGCACTATTATTCTGTTTTGTTCTCCTTTATTTTCCATAGTTGGTCTCATTCTCAGCTCTCAACTGTTCTCTGAACTTGTAGCACTTATTAATATTAACTTAATTTTTTGCTTAACAAATCGATATTTTATTCTCGAACAATTTGTCACTAACCGTTTTTCATGTATTTTGAATTCGTTCCATCATACTTAAATTGAATTTAGAACATTCTCGCCTCTGGTGCTTGCAAGTCTTGACTTAATTTAGGATTCATTCAAGCTGTAGGCGTAGGCTTGATTGTCTAAAAAAAATTGAAGTGGCTTTAAACGGGGATGCAGAGCAAACGTTCGTGAATCGTGTTACCTATACTTAGACTTTGGGAGGAGATTACTCCGAGACATTTGAGAATAGTCTTTCGAGACCTTCTTTTACTCTTATGCTCTCTAAAACCGTACTCAGGGCTTGTTTGAGCTAAGAGTAATATTACCTCAGGAAAGATAATAAGCTGACGTTTGAGAACTGTGTCATCCATTTTTGGGCTTCGGGAGGAGATTACCCCGAGATGTTTGAGAGTAGTTCTCCGAGAACCTCTTTCACTCTTATGCTCTCCGAGACCGTACTTGGAGCTAGTTTGAGCTGATGATATTATTACGTCGGGGAAGATAATAAACTGACTTTTGGAAATCGTGTTACCCATACTTGGAGTTCGGGAGGAGATTACCCCGAGATGTTTTGATGTTATGAGCTTAGATTTATTTGTTGGCTGACTTGAGAAGTGAAAAATAAAAATAGCTTTATTGATTTCCAAGGAAATTTGCTACAAAATTTTGATGCTTCTAAGGGTAATACAACTTCAAGTGCTTGGCATTCCATAGTTTTCAAACTCTGTTTCCAGTGGGATAATAACTTGTAGACCTCGGGTCCAAGGACCTGAATGACTTTATAGGGTTCTTCCTAGTTTGCTCTTAGAACGTTCTCCCATGGTATCTTGGTGTTCAGGGTTACCTGCTTTAGAACCCAATCTTTTGTCTGAAAAGAATGGTGCTGAATGTGTTTGTTGTAATATCTCGCTACTCTTTGCTGATGAGCTACCGCCTTTATCGTCACACAAGCCCTTTTTGTCTCCAGCATATCTAATTCTAAGCGTAAGCTCTGATCATTGGATGCCCTGTCATAGTTACTGACCCAGAAAGTTGGTATGTCGACCTCGATCAGAATCATCGTCTCATATCCGGAAGTTAGATTGTAGGGGGTTTCACTTGTGGCTACCTTAAGAGTGACTTGGTAAGCCCAAAAGACCTTAGGAAGTTTGTCAATCCATGCACCTTTGTGCTAATTGAGCATTTTTTTGAGAGCTTTTTCGATGACTTTGTTGGTGGCTTCCACTTGTCCTTTGGCTTTTGGGTGAGCTGGAGTTGCAAATATGAGGTCGATTGAAAGGTCCGAGCAGAATTCTCTGAAGCTTGTATTGTCGAACTACTTTCCATTATCTATGATCAGCACTTGAGGTATTTCAAACTTGTAGATAATATTGTGGTTGACAAACATTGTAACCCTTTTTTCAGTAATGGCAGTTAAAGGTTCAGCTTCCACCCACTTCGTGAAGTAGTTAATAGCCACTATAATATACTTCGTGTTAGCCCAAGCTGATGGCAATGGCCCAATGAGATCGAGCCCCTATTGGGAGAATGGCCAAGGGCTTGATAGCGAGGTCAGCTTCTGTAGAGGTTGTCCCGGGATGCAGTCATGCACCTAACATTCGTGGTGGGTTTTAGCTATATATGTCGGATCTCGAGAGAGTGTTGGCCAGTAATACCCTTGCCTCAAGATTTTATAAGTCATAGTCCGGGCTCTTCTATGTCCACTATATACTCTATGGTGGATTTCTTCTAGAACTCGAATTGCTTCTTCATGTCGCAAGCATTTGAGGTAAGGGGTGCTGTACCCTCGTTTGTACAGCTTTCCATCAATGATAATGTACCTTGCAAACCTATTTTTGACCTTCTTTGCTTACTCTTTATCTCCGAGAAGTTCGCCATCTTGGATGTAAGATTTTATTTCGTCAATCCAATATTAATAGGCGTCTACATGAGCTATTTGGGACTGGTGGTTGTTGGTTTCTATACTTTGTTGTTTTAGCACTTTAATTAGGACCGAGGCGAGAACATTTTCTTTAAAGGAAGAGGCTAATCTTGCTAACATGTCAGCCTTTGAATTTTCAACTCTCGGAATTTGCTTGATTGTGACAATCTTCAATGTGTTCAATAGTTGCCTAGCTTTCTCCAAATATGCTTGCATATTACCTTCTCTCGTCTGGAACTGTTCACCCAATTGGTTAGCTATTAGTTGAGAGTCACAATGAATATCGAGACCTATGATTCTTAGAGCTTTAGCTAATTTGACCCCTGCAATCAGAGCTTTGTAATCTGCCTCGTTGTTAGTGACCTTGAAATCAAATTTTAAGGAATACATTACCTCCGTCCCATCTGGACCTATAAAAACTACACCAGCTTCTTCCCCTTTAGTATTTAAAGCTCTATTAATGAAAAGGCTCCAGATCAACTCTCCTTTGTTCGAGGCGATCGGACCTTTCTGAGAAGGGGACACTTTTGCGATGTGATGGACGAAATGGTGCTTGGATACTGATCTTTTAGCCATGAAATTTGCCAAGGCTTGACCCATAATTGCCTTTCTGGGTTTGTAATTGACGTCGTACTCACTGAGCTCAACAGACCACTTCATCAATCAACCTGAGAGATCCGACCGATGTAAAATTTGTCTCAGAGGTTGGCCTATTAGTACTACCACTTGATGAGCTTGAAAGTATGATTTGAGCTTTTTAGATGCCACCACCAATGCTAGAGCTAACTTCTCAAGTGGTGAATATCTCGTCTCGGTGTCTAATAACGCCTTGTTGGTGTAATAGATGGGACGATGAATCTTCTCGGCATCTTCATTCACTAAAACTGAGCTTATCGAATGGTCACTTACTATCAGGCAAAGGTACAACGTATCTCCAATCTCGAGCCTCGCTAGATAGGGTGGAGATGCGAGATATTGTTTCAACTCCTAGAAATTGCGCTCACACTCTTTTATCCACTTAATTTTCTTTCACTTTCTCATAATTTGAAAGAAAAAAAAATACGTGTTGGTAGCTTTAGACAGGAACCTGCTTAATGCCGCTAGTCTTTTCGTCAGACTTAAAGCTCTTTAAGATTAAATGGTAATTTTAGGTTCAATATGGCCCTGATCTTCTGTAGATTAGCTTCGATGCCTCATTTACTGACCATATATCCCAAGAACTTTTCAGCCTGAACTCTGAAGACACATTTCTCAAGATTCAGCCTCATATTATACTTTCTCAAGTAGGAGAAGGTTTCTTTCAAATGTTTCAGGTGATCTAGAACTTTAGAGATTTAGTAATCATATCATCCACGTATACTTTCATAGTTTTTCCAATTAACGGCTTGAAAACTTGATTGACTAGCCTTTGGAAGGTGGCCTTAGCATTTTTTAATTCGAAAGGCATTAATCTATAGTAGTACAATCCCTAGTCAGTGATAAAGGCTATTTTCTCTTAATCTGGCTTGTGCATTCTGATTTGATTGTATCTTGAAAATGCATCCATGAAACTTAACAACTCATGACCAGCTAT
This sequence comes from Cedrela odorata, assembly GCA_035584115.1. Classification (NCBI taxonomy): domain Eukaryota; kingdom Viridiplantae; phylum Streptophyta; class Magnoliopsida; order Sapindales; family Meliaceae; genus Cedrela; species Cedrela odorata. Next base: position 5,951,259 of record JAXCLQ010000005.1, on the reverse strand, counting down.
TGAGTTTACTAGCTGATAGATTCGAGGGAGTGGGAAGCTATCTTTGGCACATGCTTTATTCAGATTCATGAAGTCTATGCATATTCTCCATTTTTCGTTAGCCTTCTTAACCATCACTGTATTCGATACCCATTCTGGGTAGTGCATTTCTCTGATGAACTTTGCTCTCATCAGTTTGTCCACCTCTGCATGTTTTGCTTCTCTTCTCTCCATGTTAAATGGTCTCCTTTATACTTTATTGGTTTGTATTGGGGTTCAATAGTGAGTTGATGGGAAATTATCCGAGGGTCAATGCCAGGCATGTTTTCGTTAGACCATACGAACACATCCATATGTTGTCTTAGGAAGTCCTTGAGTTTTACTTTCAGATCACCAGAGAGTTGGGCACCAACCTTCACCATCTTTTGAGGTGACCTCTGGTCTAAGACGACAAACTCAAGTTTTTCCACTGGCTCTAAAGCGGATGGTTTTTTTTTTATCCTGATCGAGTTTCTTGGTGATCAGGTTCTCCTATGAGTTTTCACCATCTGCTTTTAAGACTTCTCCCCATTGGCTTTTCGATAAACAATATTAACTTTTAGAAAAAACAGCAAAGCACGACCCAACTTCTTTCTAATTTTCCTTGATAATTCTGATCCCTTCTTTTGCTCGGAATTTTAGTTTTAGATAATGTACACTTTCCACCACCTTTGTAGTTCTAAGGAAAGGTCTGCCGAGAATTATGGTGTAGGGTATCTTAAGGTCAACCACTTATGCTCTACCATGTTTTCTGGTACAACCTCTCTCTTATGGTGACGGGTAGTTGAACTATTCCTATAAGGTAAATACACGATTCCCCAAAACTATGGAGGGTGGTCTTGGCAAGCCTCAATCTTGAAACCTCAATTCCTAAGGAATCTAGAGTTTCCTTAAAGATGATATCAGCTGAGCTCCCTATGTCTACCAAGATTCGATTGATCTGAGCTGTTTCTACCATTAAAGTTATTACCAACGCATCATCATGTGCGTAGTGAACCCTCACTTTGTTCTCATCTATGAACATGATAGGCACCAAGGTGATTTTTTATTTTTTCTTGGCTCGTACATTCATAATATGAATATCCGAGGCGGTATTCGGTAGCGAATATCTCGAATAATTTTTCCTGGATTTGTTCGAGTTTCCTGCCAGTATTGCCTACCTAAAATCACCATAGTTTGCTTTTCTTGTCCCCTTTCATGTTCGATCTCTCGAATCGAGGCTCCGAACCCATTTTCATTCCTGGCTACCAAGAATTGCAAATAATTATTTGGAATCAATATTTTCAATTGGCTTCTGAGCTCAAAACACTCGTTTGTTAGATGTCTAGCACTTTGGTAGAACTCACAAAACTTGTTCTTGGACTCTTCTATCGATTTGACTTTTAAGAGGCGGGGTTCCACTAGTATGGTTCCTCGCTCTTTAATTTCAAGCCAGACTTGCTAGAGCGGGGCTTTCAAAGGAGTGAAAAAACTATCTCCTTGTACATGAGCTACTCTCTTTGTGTTTTCTCTTCTCAACGAGCAATACTGTCTTGGGGGGAAACTCGTCTTTTCTTCCCGATGCCCCATTTTGGCCTGAATCTCATTTGTCTTTCTTGTCTAGATCACGAAAATTTCTTCTATCATCACGTCTCCTTCTCAGGTCGGCTTTCAGATTTTGCTTCTTATTGGGAAGCTGTAGCCCAAAGGCTTTTCTTGTATCATCTTGAAGGCGATCTGATCCTCAATTTCAATCTCGTTTAGCAATTTTCTCTAAGCAATTTTCTTCTATCCTCGGTCTACCTACAAGCTCTTCCTGAGACCTTCTAAAGCCAATGAATGGTGATAAACACCCAGCTCCATCACCTCATCGTTATATCTTTTGATGAAGTACCTGAGATTCTCACTTTCTCCCTACTTCATGAGTAATAGTGAACTTGGAGTTTTAAGGTTTACAGTAGCCCTTCTGAATTAATCTATAAACACTCCATACAACTGTCAAAAACTGTTAAAGTTGCATGGGGTCAGGCTAGTGAACTACTTTCTCGCTTGCCCTTCAAGGGTTAGAGGGAACAAACGACACATCTGTGATTCGTCTAACCCTTGAATTAACATCATCTCCCTAAACAGATCCATATGCAGGGAGTGGTCGGTCTTCCCTGTAAAGAGGGTTTATTTGAGGCATTTTGAATTTTCTGGGGAGAATGGGATCCAATATTTTTTTAGAAAAGGGAGATTTAGAATAAAACCCTCTCTTGAGTGGAGACTTGTCTCCTCTTTGTTTTCCCTTTGCTTCTAGTCCTCCAACTCCTCGACCAGTTTCTGAACACGGGCCTCGAGATTCTCTACCCGATTACTATCTACCCTAGACCTCCTCCTTCGAGATGAACTCCGTATAGAGCCTTCTCTTTACTCTTTCTGATCAAGGAACGCCCTTATGTCCTCTTGATCGGGGTCATTACCCGATCCTCTCTTACGAATAATCATCGAATCTTCAGGCAAATATCTAAATACTGGTTCAGGCTTGTCGTGGAGCTTAAAAACATCATTATCGCCTTGTGGTTCTTTAAAGAGATAGCCAAAAACTTTCTCTTTTTCCTTCTTTGAGGCGGTATACCTTTTTCTAGTAATGTTCTATTAACGCCTAGTTTCTTAATTCATGGCACGTAGGGTATCCGGCATACTGCTTTCCACTACTTCCACTGCTTCTTAGATGTTGATGAAGCAAAAATTCTCATTTTGATTCCGTGCACTAGCAATAGTCTTCTTCTTCCTTAGACGTTTTCTAACCTGTAACCATAACGAAATCTTAGGGGTAAAAGTCGGTTGTCTGGCGAAAACTCTTCAATACTTAAGTCAGAGTTTTACTTGTGAATATTTTTTTAGGAGAGAGAACTGAAAGAGAAAGAGAATATATGTATGCTCTATACTAGTTTCATCATTCTTATCTAGTAGCCATTAGCCTCTTTTTATAGGTATGAGTCTCTCAAACTTGGTAGAATTCCTACAAAATCTGGAAATAAGCATTTTTTCACCCGATGATCACGGAGATTCCATAGGTTAAGCATTGGCTTATGGATTTTATAGGATCATGGCTTTTTATATGAAGTTTACACTTAGGATTCTTTTCATATAAAAAGTCTTAATAAGCAAAAATCCTTGTTGGAGAATAATTCGGGAAAGATATGAGAAGGAAGTGAATCCTTCACAAATCCGTAAGTGCTGAGAGGTCTAAGGGATCTATGTCTGAAACTTCTCTATTCGTCTGAGATAAGCTCAGGTTTTGTCCATCCGAGACCTTTATAAGCTGATCAAGACCTTTATAAGTTGTGGCCGTGACTTTTATATCAATTTGGGATACTAATTCAAGACCTTTATAAGCTGACCAAAGCTTTCGTACCAATTTGGGATGCCGACCTGAGACTTCCTTACTTCCTTAAGTCTAGGCTTCTGAGGCAGCCTTATGCCTTTATTATTCGAACATCTCTTCTCGAGGCAACTTTTAGTCTCGGAACGCTGTTAGTTTTCCCATACAGAGCCATTTAGGGCCTGTTATTCCTATAGGCCTTAGGTATGGACAATATAACCAACATTATTAATATTTTAGACCCAATTTTTGGTGCCATTTTCTAAATTAAAGAAAATCGTTAGGCTTATGTTGCCTAAAACAAGACAAAAATAGAATTTTTACTTTGTCTCGTTTATATCATCACTCTCTTATCCATAATTTTTTTATAACAAAGTATTTAACTGAGTATTTTACAATTTATCAAATAAATTTAAATTAAGGAAAAATATTATACTCATTGTTAAAATTCGATTTTCGCCTCCCACAAGTTAACACGTGAATTTGTTTTATGTGAGATGACTTATTACTAACTTAGATGTGATGAATTTTTAATGTCGACTTGATCCTTTTGTCTCTTGTGGTAAAAAATAAAGATTTGAAGCGCCAATGTTGTTGGCGATAACTTTTATATGCTTAAGTTAATAATTTTTTTTTTAAATTTGATGATAAGAAAAGTCGAGAAAAAATTATTTTAATAAAATATTTTTAGAAAACACTTCTCTTTTAGTCTTTATATCTGAGTATAATTTGGTAGCATAACGGTGCCAATTGAGAAATTTTGATCATTTTTCCTCCTTCAATAGAGACTATATTTATAGTCTTCAAACTAAAGCAATTACGAGTGATTTTAACTACTACTAACTCTCATGATCATATGCAATTACATGAGACAAGTGTCCTTACCTTGGATTACCATGTAGCATCACTAGGAGGTAGGTGTGATGATGCAAAATGAGCCTTCACAACCACATATATAAGAGGGAGAATTAACACGTGGGCTTGGAGGGACTCAATGATAACAATTACTAAATTCATTAAGTTTATTAAGTGGGACGATCACAAGACTTAAGGCCAAATGTTTTAAAAAAGCGTTAAATTGGTTGATTCAACAAGTTAATGAAACGACAAACACATAAGGGCTCAACATAAGTTTAAATCAGTCTCAAGAGAACTTAATAATTATGATTAAGGCTCTAGAAAAAGTTTTATTTTTTAAGTTAAATTTATGATTCAATAGTTTTTTTTATGAGTCAAATTTCTAGTTTAGTAGTTTTTTTTCTAAGTCAAATTTATGATTTAATAGTTCATTTTCTAAGTCAAATTTCTAATTTAGTTATTTTTCTTTTCTAATTCGAATTCCATAATCTAGGTTAAATTTTAGAACTCTATATAAAAGAACAAACATTGTAAGTTTTTATTAGTTAATAATAATATCAGAAAGCTATTTTGTGTTTTTTTTTTTCATTCTTGAAAGGATTCTTGAACTTATCAAGTTTATTCTTGTAACATTCAAACAACCAAACTTATCACCTAGACTTTTAAGTTGTTCTTAAGATTTTTGGTGTAACGTCTTCAACTACCATAGTTATTAGTTTTTATCATATTAGGTAATAGGCTAAGACTTAACAAACTTGCGTCTTAAAGATTTTGGGGTTCAATACTATGTTTGATATTGGGTTTTGTCACATTATTGGTGAGGTTTATATCATGTGAAGCCTGAAATAAAATTTTGTAGGCCAAAATATAATAAAGTCAGTAGGCTAAATGTTTAGAAAATTTTATAAATTATGGGGTTAAATACTCATTTTTTAAAGTTAAGTGGTCAAAGTGTTAAAAAAACTAAATTGGTATGCCAAATTCCTAGAAATAATGTTATATATTTTTGAGTTAAATGCTGTAAGGGCCAAAGTGAAATTAGTATAATTTTTGGTTTAAAATAAAAAATATTATATATATAAAATATTATATATATAAATTTTAAATTTTTTTGTAGGGTTTGAGTTCAAAGGCTCTCCAAGTCCTGTTGTAGTTTTGAATAATTGTCAAGCCCCGAATTTAGAATTCACCTGTGACAATCGCTATAATTTCTCATGATACATCCTTTATAGTTGGAATGTATCAAAAAAGTCTGTAAGACTTACCTGTAGATCATGAAAACTTGAAAATAATTTATAAAATAGTAACTCTCATCCATGAGATCATTATCAAAGAATTGATCATTCATAATCAATTCATCCACAATATATAAACAATATTTATAAAATTATTATGGAAATCATTTTGGTTCTGGTTGAACAAACATAAACTGTTTGATTTATAAATACATTACAAAATTTAAATATATTTATTAAGTGAGACAATATATATACATGTGAGTCAAGAAAAGTCTAGTCTAAGCGCTGAAGGCTCTCAACAGTTACTATTAGCTTAGCAAGTACTAACGCACATAACTTGAAAGTTAAAAATGGTGAGGGGTGAGGGGTGAGTATATGAATATACTTAATTAGTAAATAAAATACACACACACACACACACACACACACACATATATATATATACATACATCCATATTTCCAAATTCATGATATTGAGATTACTTTGACAATATACATAAAAATATATACATAATTCATTTAGATCAAACAATTACAAAACAATTTATAGATCTGTTTACAGTTTTAAACAAAAAAACAGGGCTGACCATATTTTCTTGACCACTACCTTAGCAAAGATAACGTCGAAACTATCAGTGAGTATTTTATGTATAAAATTATAGCAATAAATTCTTATAAAACATAAAACTATTTCTTATACTTGGTAAAATCATTTATTTTTAGTAAAACATGTATTTATAAAAATCGTCTATCTCACTAATGTTGGCTCCGAGTAGTCACTTAGTGACATGAGTGACTGTCCTCGTAATCTATCAAATCCAAAATAGCCCTATTAAGTAACCATAATTTTTCATAAGGTATCTATAACCGCACATACTTGCAGGGATCACAGTGAGCTTGCCATGAACTTTCTTCCTTATACTAACCCCATTGTAATTCCATTTACTTATGTGGCCTCTCAATAGGTTTGTCCATAAGTTACCTCCCTGTAGTTACAGTAAATAAACAAGCCCACTGGCTTTTTAACAAGAAACGGCCTATTGGCTACATTACCAATATACATGCATAATTCAAATTATTTTCAAAGTAATGAAGTAATCATATAAATCAAATCAAGTCTTCCTAGCCATTTCAGCATGTATATCAATTAAATAATTTAACAATAGACCACACAAATATTTTATCCCAATATCAAAGTAAATCATTTATAAACACGTTCATTTCAAACTTCCTTTAACATGAAAAACTGTTTGTTTAACACACAAACATATTTAACCATTAAATTACTCTAATTAACTTAATTTAATGTATGTGTGAATATGAATGTCATACATTGACTACTTTAACCTTATGTTCAAAGAACATGGTTTACAATAACGGTGGTTAACAGGCCCAACCTAGTGGGTTTGGGTCTGGTTGGGAGCCCGTTATCTTAGTCTGGGTTCGAGCTTGAAGACATAATGGGCCAGGCCCGGTTCTTAAAATATGGAACCGGCCTAGCCCTTGGAGATGAACTGTGCCGAGTCAGATTAGGCAGGTTTCGGTTCAATTTTGGGCCGGTTCGACTTAGACCTGCCGATTTATTAATTTTTTATATTTTAAATTGTCTCAAAAATACTTCATTTGCACTCTTGTAGCCTGCAAACTTTTTTTAAAAATTTTTTATTTGACTTGATGGGTTAAACCATCCTAGACTAGCCGGTTTAGTCCTACGGGTCAGCAATCTTACGAGCACAGACCTCCAGTTCATTCTACTTTGATTCGACCTAACTCGTGTCCATAGACATGTAACCAATCCGACCTGTGTATTATTCATAAGAGTTGGTGCGAGTTTAGTTTTTCTCGGATCGAGCTAGACCTGATCGCGAGTTAACCTGGCCTAATAGCTACCACCAGTTTTGAACCACACACTAAGTGAGGAGTTGCCAAGAGATAAACACGGACCGTTGTCAGAACATGTTGAATGATCTTTTTCTTATTATAAATCAATCTCTTATATTTGTTTTAACTCAAGGTTGTTATTCTCTCGTAAAGATATGTATGTCCTGACGTAACATTGATCACGAAGTGATTTGGATAAGTTTGATGAAAATTAAATATATATATATATATATACTCATTTTTAATTAGAATTTTATATATTTTTAAGAAGAAAAAATTAATTGATACAAATTAAGCAATAGTTGAGTTTTAACTTATATGTAAAAATTATGTATATTAATATTGAAAGTGAGTACAAATGGATATGATATTATCGTATTATTGAGTTATTATCAAATAATGTGTATTAATTTAATTTAACTAATTTTTTTTTTTAAATCTAACGGAGAGAACCTGTGTTGACACGTAAATTTGTTTGGCACGTGAGTCTCACGTACCGTACAACGGTCCGATTTGCCCAAGTGCACGTACACAACATTCGACAAGTAGTAGGGAAGAGAAAGAAACAGCAAAGCAAAGCAAAGCATAGCATAGTTGCCAATCCAATCCATGGAAGCACGAAGAAGCCAAAACAACTTCAAATTCTTTGGTTACTTTCCCTCACCGAAGTAACTGAAAAAGGAAGAAACACTCGAACAATAGCAAAAGCAACCGAAAGGAAAGGAAACAAAAAAAGCAACGAATTTACTTACTAGTTGATAGCGAGAGATAGACGAATTGTTTGTGGATTTGAAGAATTAATATGGCAGCGGTTTCAAGAGAGACGCAGATGTCGATAGCGGCGTCGTCGATGTTTCCTGGGTTCAGGTTTTCTCCGACTGACGTGGAATTGATTTCTTATTACTTGAAGAAGAAGATTGAAGGCTTTGAGAAGTGCGTGGAGGTCATTTCTGAGATTGAGATTTGTAGATATGAGCCTTGGGACTTACCAGGTTCCCCTATTTCCATTTTCTGTTCTTTCCTTTTCATGCTTTGTTATTCACTTTTTGTTTGCATATAACTTCTTGTTGTTAAGACAAGCTTTGGCCATTTGTAGATAAAAAGAATTGATGAAGGCGGCAGAAGTACTTAATAAACCTGTTTAGACCATTAGATTAATGTACTTTTCAACGATTGAGATCACAAATGACATGTGAAAATTGATGTATTCTTAAACCATTCAAAGAGATTGAATCTAATGGTTATTTTACACAATGATGTCGGTGATTAGAGGTTTGTTTTTATTAATTTGGTATTTGAATTAGTGTGTCATCTGTTACCTTTTGTCCTAATATTGGTAAATATTGGTAACAAGTAACAATATCAGGTACTTTTTGGTCTTCTTATCAATAATTTAAAGTAAATATTGCACTAAAATTTATGATTGAATAATATATACTTTTAGTGTCTGGTCTTTGAATCTATGGTATTAACTAAAAGAAAACAACCATCGCATATCTGCTGTTTTGAATATTAGATGTTGTTAATGGATACGGATGATTTAACTTAAATTTTCGACTTAAAATTCATTGATTCCATGCAATCCAATAGTTGAAATCTAAAGTCAAAAGTTGTGTATGGATATTTATCAATGCTAATAAGTAAGGTTTATCACTTTTCATCACCTTACATATTGGCATTGATATGATGAGATTATTATATTTATCACTTTTCATTTGTGCACGGAATCCTGAAACATGTTCTGCTTTTTAAGTTCTTTCTTTGGTAAATAAATTACTGATTTTTACCTGGGTTTGGCCACTGATTAGTGCTGGATTATTTTTAACCAGCCAAATCTGTCATCCAATCTGACAATGAATGGTTCTTCTTTTGTGCTCGTGGGAGAAAATACCCTAATGGCTCACAAAGTAGGAGGGCAACTGAACAAGGTTATTGGAAAGCCACTGGCAAAGAACGTAATGTAAGGTCAGGTAATAATGTGATTGGTACGAAGAGGACACTTGTGTTCCACATAGGTCGTGCACCAAAAGGGGAAAGAACAGAATGGATTATGCACGAGTATTGCATGGATGGGGGATCCCAGGTGATTTGAGTAATTATCACTTCAAGTATTAGTTGTTCTGTTATCCATTAATTTAAGTTGTCATGGTCTCACTCTTTCCCCGTAAACATAATTTACAACTTGAACTAATGGAGCTGAAATGTGTTTAGGTCCTGCCTGTTGCAACTTCTTTAACTGCACACCTTATATACTTAAGTTCAGTTAGGATTTTCTGAAACATATTAGGGTGAAATACTCCTGGTTGCTTTATATCAGTACTTATGCAAACTGCAGACGTTGTATCTTGAATATAAGGTTGCTTTCATTCTTTTCATTTTTCTTTTAACGTACAGCTCACAAGAAGTCAATAATGTAATCTTTCACTTAATCTGTGATTAATTCAAGGTTTAGGTACTAGTTATTAATTTCTATATTCTACCTCTGAACCAAAAATTTAAAGGAACAAATTATGGATGCAAATATTGTATCCTGTCTCATTGGTTTTTCAGATGCTGCGGACATAATTTGCCAATATATTCAGGTTGCGATTGCCATTTGATTTGTGACAAAGATCTGGTTTCTTGAAGGGAAATTGCAATCATAATTGTTTTGTTAGCAAATATTTTTCATCTCATAACTATGTATATGTATGCATGTGTGCCTGCGCGCAACTTTTTTTATGGTGTTGGCAAGTGATAATGTTGCTGGAGAGTAAGGCTTGATTGATCCTAGACCTCTTAGATTTGGAACTAGTGATGCTTATTCCATGGTTATTATCATGTTTCAAATAGAGTATGGGAGTTCCATTGGGATGGCAGCCTTTGTATTTTACAATAATTGGGTAATTTGGTGTCATAGCTTTTCAACTTGGCAGGTAGTGGGAATTCTTTTTATTATAGTTATTTAATCCCAATTTCCAAAGAGCTGCCGTTTAAAGTATTATTTGTTTCTGGATCATCCAATTCTCCGCACTAATGCAGAAATCTTCTTTTACCCTACTAAAATGAATTAAATTTGTGGCTTCATACCGAGATAAACTCCCTTGTTACTTTTTCATCTGATGGATTAATTTTTTTTAAGACCAAATTTTTTTGGTGGATTAGAAATTATTCTGCACCCATTACTCCTAGATTTAGTAGGAAAAGCATAATATGCCGTTGCTTACCGTTCTGTAGTAGATGAAAACGTATTGCCAGGAACTTTTGTGGTTGATTTAATTGTGCAAAATGCATCCAAAATAGCGATCAGCTAGGAATGATGGTAATGACATTGATCAAATTACATTGGGCATCAATGATGGAAAAATTGTTCTGTTTGGGCTCAAGGTTCCCTTTTGTGAAGATGCTTTTGGGATATCTTTGCTTAACAGAGGGCTTTGTTTTTAAAATGTAGTTCTTGGAATGCTGCAGTGTGTTCCTCTTCCTCTATGATATGTTTTCTTCCGAAATATAAGTCACGATGCATTAATTTCTCACGTGGTTTTGTGATTACGTTACTTTGCTAAGAGCTGCTATTGATGGGAAATGATAACCTGTGTGTGCACTTCATACATGATCGGTAGTTAATTATAAGATTTTTCACTTGTGTAGATTCACTGTTTTCTTCTAAGAAGAGTTGATAAAGTTTTGGCTGTATTCTGCTCTTGTAAATTTACAGGATTCTCTGGTAGTTTGCCGTCTCAGAAAGAACAGTGATTTTCAACTCAGCAATAATCCAAACCGAGCTTCTCAAACTAGAAGAATGAATAACAGTAGTTTTGTTCTGTCAGAAGCCGGTACTGACCAGACAGGCATGTCTGAAGGTGACAAGGCTGTTGAAACCTGTTCAAAGAAGTGTACTAGCAGTAATGATTCTTATTCTATAGAGCAAAATGATTCAGCATCTGAAGCTGAGCAGAAAATGGGGGATGATGCTAATCCAATGGAATCTTCCAACCAAAAGAAGGTTCGTTTATATTTATGCAACTGAATAATTGTTTATGAATGCAATTTTCTTCCACAACGCTATAATTCACCTAGTTCTTTGGGTTCAAATTCTAATAATCAAGGAAAGAAGGTATTCCAAAATAGAAGTTTTGTAACTCAACTCAAACATGATAGTTGGAATTCTACTTGAACATGATGGTGACTGTCAAATTCATGATTGTGGTGCATTTTGCTTAATTTACAGGATTTTCTTGATGAAGAAGACTTTTATGCTGATATACTGAAAGATGATATAATCAAGCTAGATGAAACTTCACTGTCTGCCACACCAGCGCTCCCAGCAGTGATTGATAGTCAGCAGGAAACAGTAAGAATCCCTCAACAGCATGTCGAACCATTTTCGTTGAAAGCAGTTCCCATCCAAGGCACTGCAAAGCGACGAATCAAGTTGAGGATACAAAAGCCAGGGCTTTCTCGTTTTGGTGAGTCCTCTGCAGAGAAGACTGCATCTCAAGCCGATTATGATTTGATCCATAATCGGCTTGTATCCGTAGCTTTGGGAATCCTGACTCTGCTCGCTCTATTTGTTATTCTACTTGGAGGTTTTCGGCCAGTCAAAAACTTCACCCATGCTACCTTAAACAAGGATTTCTGGCACTGATGTAAATTATCAAATCAATATGGTATTCATAAATTATATATACCTGAAGTAAATTGAAATTTGAAAGGATTTAATGAGTTTTGGTAGCCAATGACTGTAGGATTTCAACTCACATTTGTCCATTTTATGACAATCACTACTTGATATGATAGCGGATGCGAGTTTGGAGAAATCTATTTATAAATTATATATACCTGAAGTAAATTGAAATTTGAAAGGATTTAATGAGTTTTGGTAGCCTAGTCAATGACTGTAGGATTTCAACTCACATTTGTCCATTTTATGACAATCACTACTTGATATGATAGCGGATGCGAGTTTGAAGAAATCTATTTATAAATTATATATACCTGAAGTAAATTGAAATTTAAAAGGATTTAATGAGTGTTGGTGGCCTACTCAATGACAGTAGGATTTCAACTCACATTTGTCCATTTTATGACAATCACTACTTGATATTAGGGATGGTAGCGGATCAGGTTTGGAACGAATATCGCCAAATTTGCATCCACATTCACAAAAAAAAAATTTAATACTATACCTGTACCAAACTCGCTTAAACAGGTATTTAACAATTACCAAACTCGCGTGGATATTCGCGAATTTTTAGCGGATTTTTAATATAATTTTTGGTATTAATTTAAAATAAAATACACCCCTCACATAAAATTAGAGAAATTTATGAATTAGTAATAATAAATAAATAAAAGTTAAGAAATATTTTTTCATCTCATTTTTTTCTCTCATTATTTATGTCTTTAATTTTTTTATTTATCATCAAACTATTACTTTCCCTTAGTTTCCTAATTGAATAACTAATCACGTAGTATAATTTAAGTTAGATAAATCTATAAATGTGTGTGTATAGAAGTTTCGTTAACTTAAATTTTTTAATTAAAATAATGATACTAATTTTAGAATATTGATTTATACAAATCTAAAATTCAAAGTTAATAAACCATATTTAATATTATCAATTCATTATTTTTTATCTATCCTTAAATATAACATGTATCAATAGCTCAAATTTTATATTTTCAACTTAAATTAAATAATTTAATTTAAATGTTTATATATATATATATATAATTTAATAATTAGAGAAAAAAAATGTATTGTATAAAATGATTATTATATAATAAAAATATTTAAAAAATTATCGGTAATGAAATAGTATAATAGACAAATTAATACAAATAGATGCAGATAAAAATATCTGTGGATATCCGTTGCGGATATCTATTCGAACCCGTATCCTTTCCAAATCTGCTGCGGGTTTTAAATTTATTTACCAAACCCACTGAGAGTCATACCAAACCCGCTCTATGAGAATCAGGTAATAGTGGATTTGTGAGTTTGCGGGTAAAATTGCTATTCCTACTTGATACTAGAACAGAGCAAGTATAGGTGGTTATGGTAATTAACTTGTAAATTTGTGGGAAATTTGTCTCTCCCCAAATTTGCTCTTCTTTTCTTTTCATTTTGTGCTTGGACGGAAGGAAAAAAAAAATAACAATGAAAGCCATGTCATGTTTTCTTTTTTGTGTCGTTAGAAGAAAAATTAAAAAATTTGAATGTATGGTATACTGGATATATAGTAAACTATCCACTAAAACATATATGTACTTGTACAAATAAACTACTCAAAAAATAAACTACTAATAAATGAATATAAGTTTTGAAATTTGAACATTTTTTTTAAATTTAGATTAAATTAAATTTCAGAGTAATCATAAATAATGTATTAAGTAAATGTTGATTATCAACTGAAAATTTAAATTATTATTATGATATATTTTTTAAACTCAACATAATAAAACTTTCATATATTAAAAATATATAATAATATACTATATAAACATCAAAAACTATTCCAAACTAATAATAAGGAAAAATCATGGATATTTATACACAACAAAATATCATCACATAAGTAAAGCACGAAAAATCGTGGTTGTATTAGCAGAATATTATTACAGGCAAAGCAGTGCATACTGTGATCTGACGCATGCTTCGTGTCACAAACCAACTTTTTTCTTAAATGAAATTATGATTTGTGCGGCACTCACTATCATGTTAAACTAGTAAGTCAGTCTAAATAAGTTTCTGCACGCAGTAAGCACAAGTAGGTTAGTTATCTACAAAAGTAAATAAGTAACGAACAATAATTGAAAATAAGCAAAGATCATCTAACAACACATTTAAGCGCATACGTAACAAGCAAGCAAGCAACATATAAGCAAGCAATGAACAAATAAACATTGAACAACCAAGCATTACAACACATAGGACAAGCAAGATTAGACAATCAACGCAAACACTCATTTTATTATAATCCAAAGACGGAGAAGTACACAACAAATCCCCATTGATGCCTTCTCGACTTGTGGTCATGGGCACATTAATTGGCCCTAGATGAGCAAATAAAGGGGACCTTTACACCCTCTCTCTCCTAATCTATCGGTATCCCCGACGATTGTACCTTCTTGAAGTCTTCAATCTTCTGCTGAAATGGCTTCAGTTTTTTGGTTTTCTCCCAGCTGATTTCTTCTTCTTCAATGCCCTTCCACTTCACGAGAAACTCCTTGTAGTGTAGTCTTCCCCCATCCTTCACTTGTCGCTCTGCTAAGATTTCTTCAACTTCTTTGGTTGTCTGTTTTCGTGGTTGGTCCTTGATCTTCTCTCTAGTAGGTTGGCTGCATGCAAAATGACTGGAACTAGACCTTTAATCTACTAACATGGAAAACTGGGTGCATCTTCATCCAGGCTGGTGTCTCGACATTGTATGAGGCCTTCTCTACCTTAATAATGACTGAAACTGGACCTTCATACTTCCGCACTAGTCTTTGATCTCGGCTCCCCTGGAAGAAAATCTGTTTTGGAATCAACCTAATTAGCACCAAATCCCCAAGCTTGAACTCGAGCAGTCTTCTACTTTTGTCTGCCCACTTCTTCATCCTAGTGGTGGCTTTCTCTAGATAGGCTTGAGCTATTTCGACGTTGGTTCTCCATTCCTTGGTGAAATTAAAAGCCCGATGGACCTTCCCTTATACTTCGTAATGGTGCGAGGTAAAAGTGGCTACTGTCCTATCACTACTTCAAATGGGCTTCAGTTTGTTGATGAGCTCTTCCTTGCATTGAAGCAGAATTGTGCTACGTCAAGTAATTGTGCCCAATTCTTCTGGTTGGCATTTACAAAATGGCACAAATACTCTTCTAGCATCCCGTTAAATCTCTATATATGCCTATCAGTTTGGGGATGATAACTTAAAGAGATGTTCAGCTATGACCCAAGAAGGTTAAACAATTCAGACCAGAATGTTCTGACAAATCTAGGGTCTCAGTAGCTCACAATGTGCTGTGGTACTCCCCAATACTTCATCACTTGCTTGAAGAATAATCTTGTTATTTCCTCTGCTCCGCAATATTTTGGGGTTGGTATAAAAGTGGCATACTTCAAAAACTTATCAATAACCAGTAAAATATAAGTTAAGTCACCTCCAATCTTCGAAAGGTTAGTTATGAAGTCAAGCGAGAAACTCTCCCACGGTCGGCTCGGCACATTCAGTGGCTCTAACAATCTTGGAGTCTTTAACTTCTCCACCTTATCTTGTTGGCAGACAAGGTAGGTCTTGATATACTCCGCTACATCATTCCACATTTGTGGTCAATAGTACCTTTACTTCAACAAGGCGTACGTCCTTTGCCATCCTAGATGACCTGCTCACAAAGTATTGTGACATTCCTTCAAAAGAGTTCTCTGCAAATCTCTAGCTTTTGGAACGTATAAGCGATTGCCCTTTGTCCACAAAAGTCCATCTTCGACCCAAAACTGGCGAGTCTTCCCCTTTTCTACCAACTTTATAATCGTGCGAGAGACTGGGTCCTTCTCTAAGTTTTCCCTGATACGCTCACGGAGGTATCAAAATCGTGGTAGTTGACATGGTTGTCATCCTCCTCAAACTAGCGAGTTTTGACTTACGGTTTAGAACATCTGCTACTTTATTCAAGATTCCAGCTTTGTGCTCGAAGTGGAAGTCAAATTCCGCCAAAAACTCTTGCCATCTAGCCTGTTTTGAGGTTAATTTCGGCTGTGTAAGGAAGTGGCTTACAATGGTGTTGTCCATCTTCACCACAAACTTAGACCCCAATAAGTAATGCCTCTATATCTGCAAATAGTGTAACACAGTTAAGAGTTCTTTTTCTTGGGCTATGTACCTTCGCTCCCGATCTAATAACTTCGGCTCTCATAAGCTACCGGATGGCCCTCCTGTAATAAAACTCCCCCTAGTGCAAAGTCGGATGCATCGATCTGCACTTCAAAAGGCTTGGCTATATCCGGAAGAGTAAGAAGTGGATCTTCCATCATGGCTTTCTTCAAGTTGTCGAAGACTTTGCTATGTTGCTCAGACCACTCCCACGTTACTCCATTCTTCAATAGTCCTATTAAGGGTGCAGCTTTCTTCGAATATCCTTCTACAAATTGCCGATAGTGGTTAACTAGTCTGAGAAAAGACCGTAACTCCTTCAAGCTTGTCGACGTCTTCCATTCTGTGTAAACAAACATTTCTCTTTATTCACAAAGAGTTCGTTGTCCTTCAACTTCTGAAATACCTTAGCTAAGTGCTCCTTATACTTTTTCAAAGTTTTGCTGTCGACCACAATATCATCAAGGTAGACCACCACAAACTTATCCAAATATTCGTGGAATACATCATTCATCAATGTGCAAAAGCTTGCAAGAGCATTCGTCAACTCGAACGCCATTACCAAAAACTCATACGATCTATATCGGGTGATGCACGTGGTCTTCGATTCATCCCCCTTGACAATCCTTATATGATGGTAGCCCAACCGTAAATCTAGCTTTGTGAAGAACTTTGCCACAGTCAATTGATCAAACAAATCTGCTATCAGCGGAATGGGATAGATGTTGCAGACCGTCAGCTTGTTGAGAACTCTATAGTCGATACACAACCGTAGGCTCCAAACGGTGCTTTCGAAGGTCTGGTGAAGTCGGCCTCCAACAATTCATCCAATTATTTGTAGAGTTTGGCTAGTTCTGATGAGGCCATTCTGTAAGGGTTACTTGAAGGTGGCTTTGCTCCAGGCACCAACTCGATCTGATGGTCGATTACTCTCCTTAGTGGTAAGGTCTTCGGCAGTTGGTCTGGCATCACTTCAGCAAACACCTTCAACACACCCGCAATCTCTAATGAGGTCGGCTCTCATTTCCTCTCCTCTACTGAGGTCAGAATTGTGATGAAGGAGGGTTCTCCTCTCTTAATATCTTTCTTAAATTGACGGGTGGATAAGAGCTTCGCCTCAATTGGCTACTTGACCTTGGCTGGCACCATCACAAGCCTTTCTCCTATGATCAACAATCCATCGGCAAATGGAACAAGGATTGCGCTATTCTCTAATAAGAAGTCCATTCCCAAAACAACATTAAAGTCATCCATCTGCACGACCACAAGGTGTACCTGACCTTCCCAAGTGCCGATCTTCATCTGCACTTGTTTCGCCAACCTATTCGTGGGTAAAGCTTTCGAGTTGACCGCTTTCATGAGGCCAACATTCACCTCGAGCTTTAGCACAAGGCGCTTTGCTTTTGAAGCAGAAATGAAGTTATGAGTGGCCCCCATGTCCACCATAACATTCCTTGCCATAATCTCATTGATTAGGGCGTCAACATACAAAAGGCTTATTCCCACATCCTTCTTGCCCACAGATTGCTTCTTGAGAGCATTTAACATTCTTAGAGTCACTATATGACTGGTTTCTTTTACTTTCTGATCGCCCTGAATTTCTTCTTGTGGTTGCTCCACAACTTTCATGGTACTCAGTCTAGTCTTCTTGGGGCACTCTGATGCTCTGTGCGGGCCTTTGTATAACTAACATCCAAACAGTTATCTGTTTGCTTCCCCACTATTGAAAATGCTAGCTTTTTTGGGAAGTTCGACTCTAACCTTTTAGTCGCTTTTTCACTTTTGTTGAGGCCCTAATTCCTAGGCTTTTTACTCCAATTACCGTTCCTTCCTGACATGGGTAATAGCCTTTTTGCTTAAGCGTTATCACGGGAGTAATTTGACAGTCGTTCAATGGCAGCTTGTACGGATGGGAGATCTTGCACCCTTTATCGCTGAAGTTCATTTCGGGCCCAATGTTGAAGGTCTTCCATGAAGTAGAACAATTGGTCTTCTTCATCCATAGACCGAATATCTAACGTTAAACCCGCGAACTCCTTAACATACTCGCAGACTGTTCCAGTTTGGGTCAACCCACGTAGTTGCTTCCGAGCAAGGTACGCCACATTTTCGGGGAGAAATTGGTTTTTCAATTCTCGTTTCAAGTCTTCCCAGTTGTCAATTGTGCAGCGTCCATCTTGAATTTCCTGATACTTCGTCCTTCACCACAACTTGGCATCATCGGATAAGTACATGGATACTGTGGTCACCTTTACTTCTTCAGAATTTGCCTTTACAGCTAGAAAACATACTCGATATCAAACAAAAAGCTTTCGAGCTCTTTGGCATCTCGAGTTCCTCCATAGTGCTTTGATTTTGGTACCCTTATTTAGTGATATTCTTAGCTCGGGGTGACTCCTGACTGAGTTATAAGGGCACGGGTAGCGAGTTTTGCCTTTGTGTCTTCCAGTTGTTCCCGCATCCTATCCACCTCATCGCGGCACTCCTCTGTAAAGTAGGATAAAGTTGCCTGCACATTTGCAAGTTGTATTTTCAACTCTTCGAGACGTCCACCATCAGACGCTTCGATTCAAGTACGCCTACCCGAGCTCCCAATGACTCAAGCAATCTTATGGTTCGTCTCAAGTCCTCAATGTCGGGTGAGCCCACTCTCTTCTGTGCCGCCTCCAAGGCTCGTTGACGATTCTCAAACTCTGTCCATTTTCCTTTGAGTGTATCCAATACTCGTTGACATTCTTCTAATTCTGTCCATTTTCTTTCGAGAGCGTCCAATCGGTTTGCTTTCAAAAAGCTAGCTTTTGTAGACATCTTTACTTCAACCTGTCATGAACCGACTTTTCTTTTAGATGAAATTCAGATCTGTGCGGCACTCACTATCACATTGAACTAGTAAGTCAGCCTAAACAAGTTTCTACACACAGTAAGCACAAGTAGGTTAGTTGTTTACAAAAGTAAGCAAGTAATGAAAAATAATTGGAAATAAGCAAAGATCGTCTAACAACACATTCAAGTGCATACACAACAAGCAAGCAAGCAACATACAAGTAAGCAATGAGCAAACAAGCATTGAACAACTAAGCATCACAACACATAGGACAAGTAAGATTGGACAATCAACGCAAACACTCATTTTATTATAATCCAAGGATGAAGGAGTACACAACAAATTCCCATTGATGCCTCCCCGACTTGTGGCCATGAGCTCATTAATTGGCTCTGGACGAGCAAATAAGAGGAACCTTTACACTCCGCATCATGTAAATGAAGAAAATAGATATATATATATATATATATATGTATATATATACAGTAGTTTGAAAACTACTACTAACATTTAACATTTAAGGCATGTTTGGTGTATTGTCTTAAACTTAAGATAGGGATAAAAATATAAAATTATATTCTTAGTTGACATTAGGAACATTCACTATTATATTTTAACTAATTGTAGGGTCTACCTTATTTTTCCTAACAGTAAAAAATAAATCGTATTTCTTAATCCCAACTTTTAATTGTAATAAGACGTATTACAGAGTAATCAAAATTTTCGTTTTCAAATAGAGAAGAAAGGAAGAGATGAAAGAAGAAAAGAATAGTAGACAAAACAAAGGTTTCCTTTTCAAATAGAAAAGAAAGGAAGAGACAAAAGAAGAAAAAGTTCTTATTTAATTTCTTATAGAGGTAAAGATTTTATTTTTGTATGAAAAAATATATTTTGCAAACATCAACATTTTTTGTGTTGAATTCCCAAATGTGCGAAAATTATGGTTTCTTTAATATTTTTCTTGATTCTCTTCATTAACATTTCAAAATTAACTTCCAACAATTAGGTAAGAAAATGCTAGGATAATTGTAGTTTCAAATCATAACAAAACAAATCGTGGGCTCTTTTAAATTAAGCCTACTGCAATTTCTATGGCTTACTTCAAAAAACATCAAAACTCCAAAGGGCAATTAAATTATCATAAACTAACCATGAGCAATTTGGAAAAAGAAGCATAAAACAATTGAAGAAGGTTAGAAATAATATTTCGATATTAATTCACCACTTTTGTGATGGATTTATATTTTCTTTGTTCTAATTAGTCCACTGTAACTAACTTTTATATCTCTCTTTCTATGACATTGACATTTTATTTGATGAGTTTACTCGGACAATTCAAGCTCATTTTTTTCCTTTTTCTTTAGTTTCAAGGAGATAAAGTGAAAGATCAAAAATAGTAGTATTTACATTTTTGCTTGAAATTTTTATCACTATCATAATATATTATAATATTTTATAATTTAGTTCATTATTATTGAGAATTAAAATAACTTTGTTCTTTAGTTGATATTTGTTTTAAATTATTAATTGTTGATTTATTATAAAACTTTTGCATGAATTATTTCTTATATTGATTTATCTTGTTATGACTAGATATGAATGAAAGAGAGATTGTATTGTTTGCACTTATACAGCAATTGTGTATACAATGATTGTATTTGTGCATATTGGCGACTATATTTTGGTTTCGTGTTTTGTAGCACAACGAGAAATATACTCTGAATAATCACGCGTTGTCTAGGTATGAAACACGTCTTGCTTATCTAGATAGTATTATAAGTCATATGACATAGAGTATGTGAATCAACTATGAATGGATAGGAAAGCTTTTGGGTATTTATGTGAGTTACTTCGTAAGTGTGGGAAGTTGAAGCGTGATGATGTAGTTTCTATTGAGGAACAAGTGTGTATTTTTCTACATATACTTGCCTATCATGTAAAAAATAGAACTATAAAAAATAGATTTCTACATTTGGGAGAGACAATTAGCTGATACTTTAACTTGGTTTTGAATGTAATATTATGTTTAAAAGGCATCTTACTAAGAATACCAGATCTTGTGACTGAGAATTGCACTGACAAGAGATGGAAATTTTTGTTTATTTTGATTGTACAGAATTGTTTAAAGGTATTGGATGGCACGCACATCAGGGTACATATACTTGAAGTTGATAAACCAAGATATAGAATGAAAAAAGACGAAATTGCCACAAATGAATTAGGAGTTTGATCGTGAGATATGATGTTCCTATTTGTGTTTTTTGAGTGGGAAGGTTCACCATCAGATTCAAGAGTACTTCGTGATGCAATATCTAGACCAACTGGATTAAATGTTCCAACTAGTAAGTGAACTAAAAATAATATAGAAGATGAATATTCACAGATTGATTTGTTTTTATCTAATTATTTTTTTTATCTTTGATTTTAATAGGTTTTTATTATCTTGTTAATGCAGGGTATGCAAATACTGAAGGATTCCTTGCACCATATAGATGAACGAGATATCATTTATCAGAATGGCAAAATAGGCGTACTCCTATTAACCATGAGGAATACTTCAACATGAAACATGCAGCAACGAGAAATGTAATATAGCATTGTTTTGGACTTCTTAAAATACGTTGGGCAATCTTACGAATTCTTTCGTTTTATCCATTAACAACATAATGTCGAATGATAACTATTTGTTGTCTTTTACATAATTTTACTAGGAGAGAAATGCCAACAGATCTAATAGAACATGAATTAGATGAACTAAACTTTAATGAGAGCCATGTTAACTTTTACACTATTAATGAATCTACTTCGTCTGAGCAATGGTCTATATGGAGGAATAATTTAACTTTACAAATATTCAATGAGTGGAGAGAAAATCATAGGAGTTAGTATTTATAGTATTGGAATATTTAGCTTTTTAATTTATGCTCTTATTATATATTTAAATATTAGATTTGTTTTGATATTAATATTTATTCGTTTTCTTATGGTTTAAGCATGAATTCTATTTTTTTTTCAATGTTGATTTTTATTTTAAATATTTAGGTTATGTCATGTTCTATGTTAGTTTTAACATTATAATATAATATATTTGAAATTAACTTTGTATAGGAATGGATATTGGAGATAGTAACACTTAAGTTAATGAAAAAGATAAAAGGAGAAGTAGACGAGTATGGATTAAAGAAGAAGAAGACATTTTGTTGAATGTGTTAGAAGATATAGTGGCAAATGGGGGACGTGCTGATTGTGGTCAGTTTATAGTTGGAACAGCAAGGCAAATTGAACAACAATTAGAAAAATCACTTCCTAATGCGGGATTAAGGGCTACCCCATATATCGTGTCACACCCCTTTAATTACATACGTTTAACCTCAAATATCATTCTCACATTTCATATACAATATATTACTTTTATTACACAAATTCTACATAGTTTCATTAACAAAGATCTTATGCAAACAAGTCTATACATAATACATTTCTTATCACTTAGCTAACCTACAAATTACATATATTCAAAAACTTCAAACAAGTCTAGTACCCTTGCTTGCTTACTCGGTCATCCTTATGTGCCATTATTTGAAAAATAAAATTTTTCAATAAAGAGTGAGATACAAATCTCAGTAAACAAATCAAAGCATATTTTTATATGTCGATGTATGATATAATATGACAGTTTAAATAACCAAAGCATTTTCAAACTTTTCCAAACACATAGAATTTATTCACAATATAAACATATTCAAAACGGCTTACTCAGTTAGTGTCACCTGACTCATGGTAACCCGAATTCAAAACGTAATTACGTGTTCTGCATATAGCGGATATTTTCATATTCATATAACAGAAACACGTGCAACGTGTTAAACAGAATTCTTACTAGTCCGTAACCCTCGCTATAAACACGAGACCCGACTAGGTTATAATAGCATAACTAATGACTAAGCCATAAAATACATTCTTTTTTAAACATTTCACACATCGACAACATTTTATATTTATTTTCTAAATGCGATTTCGGCATAAACATTTAAATTCACAAACATTTCACTAATCATTTCATAGAATTACATTGGCTTACCAAAACTTAAAATCACATTTTTATTTTATCACCACATTGAATATCGCATAGTTTCAAAACATTAAAATGCATGCATGATTCACTTATATTTGTTCCCACTCTTCCGAATATGTTCTTATTTTAATGTTGCGTACCTAAAACAAATTAATTCAATCTATTTCAGTTACACATTTATACTCGTCGCTACATTCCTATGCCATCCACATTTCCCGAATTCAACACTTTATGAATTCCTAACATACATTTATCATCATATTTACTTCATTCTAG